>VWPU01009668.1:0-20824 GCA_013398955.1 Callaeas wilsoni | reverse complement strand
ATCCCCGGCCCCATCCCCGCCGCTATTGTGGGACAGTCACGTGTGTTCCCGAGGTCCACGTGGGGCGACACAGCTGGGCCGCCCCCGGCTGCGTGGACGGGGGCGAGGAGGGGGAGAAAGGAAGAAGAGAGAAGAAAAAAAAGCCCCTCATCCCCTCGCCCCCTTCCACCCTGATCTTTAATGCATACATTCCCTCGGCGCCGCTCGCCCCTAATCCTATGGGATCAGCGGGCCCGTGGAGGCCCCCCGGGGTCCCCCCCAAGAAGTGATGGCTTTATAAGGGGGCCGGAGGGAGAGGGGATGCAGTGCCCACCATGGCCTCCAAGCTCAAGGAGCGGAGGGTGAGTCGCCGCCCGCCTTGCGCGCACGGGTCTGCGGGGCCGCCAAGCGGGCCTGGCCCCGAGCCCTTCGCCGCCTTTCCCTTCGAAAAGCCCCTCCACAAAAAACAACCACACCTCCCTCACAAAAATAAGCCTGCCCTGCCAGGGCCGTCCGCGCAGTCGAGGAGTCACCAGGGCCGCGCGGAGAGGACCAGCCGCCGGAGCATCATCCTTCCCGAGGCCGCGTCGCGCCCGGCACAGCTGCTCGGAGCGAGCTTGGGGACTGGTTTCCCTGGAGGGGTCGAGACCGGGGCCGGGGACGGCTGTCACGGCGAGACTGGATCCGTCTTCTTTCTCCTCCCCCACTAACGCGCCCCATATGTTTTGCAGAGGACGCCGGTTTCCCACAAAGTGATTGAGAAGCGGAGGAGGGACCGCATCAACCGCTGCCTCACCGAGCTGGGGAAGACGGTGCCCATGGCTCTGGCCAAGCAGGTAGGCGGGGGGGAGCAGCCCCTACGCCCTTTTCTCCCCGGTGAGCCGCGGTATCCCCCCCGATACGGCGGGGTTAGGGGGCGGCCCGGCGGAACGCAGAGCAGTCTCAGGGGAGAGGTGATGCCCACCTGCCCTGCCCGTTGCAGAGCTCGGGGAAGCTGGAGAAAGCGGAGATCCTGGAGATGACGGTGCAGTACCTGCGGGCCCTGCACTCGGCGGACTTTCCCCGCGGCCGGGAGAAGGGTAGGTGGGCGGGAGCGACCTCCCGCGGCCCCCGCCGGGTCCCTCGCGGCGTGGGGGCGGCTTTACCCCCTCCTCTCCCGGCCAGACCCTGAGTAGCTCGATTCCCTTCCCTTTCCTTTCCAGCAGAGTTGCTCTCCGAGTTCGCCAATTACTTCCACTATGGCTACCACGAGTGCATGAAGAACCTGGTCCACTACCTGACGACGGTGGAGAGGATGGAGACCAAAGATACCAAGTACGCCCGCATCCTGGCCTTTCTCCAGTCCAAAGCACGCTTCGTTACTGAGCCTCTCTTCACCTCTCTGGGCTCCCTCCCGGAGCCGGACTTTTCCTACCAGTTGCATCCTGGGCCCGAGTGCCCTGGGCACGTCCACAGTCCCGCCGAGGGCGTGCTCCAGCCACCCTCGGGGGGGCCATTCCCCTGGCACGGCGCCGCCCGCAGCCCCTCCCTGCCCTACCACTTGCCCAGCGCCGCCGTACCCCTCGCCAGCCCCGGCCAGCAGCGCAGCACCTTCCTCTCATCCGTGCAGGGGCTGGACCGCCACTACCTCAACCTCCTCGGCCATTCCCACCCCAATGCCTTCGGGCTGCCCCCGGGCCAGCACCCCTCCATGCTATAGAGACTCGTCCCGCCTGAAAAACCACCTATTTATGACCGTGGACACTGCGGGTTACACCCGGGCGCATGGGGAGGCTGCCGGGGGCAGGGAGATGTGCGGGGATCTCGGAGGGCAAGGAGCCCCGGGGGGCCCAGATCTGCCCCCGCCCGCCCTCTCCAAGGGCCTGAAGCTGCCCCCACCCGCTCGTCTTCCCACCTCCGGGTGCAGTGCCTGTACAAGTGATGCCTTGGAATAAACGTTTATACCCGCCGCTCCTTTTTGTTTCCGTCAGGGAGCTTCCTCGGGTGGTGGTGGGAGTCTCCCCACGCATCCACCCAGGGCAAAAAAACCCACAAGCGAGACGTGGTCAGCGAGGGCCAGGGAGCTTGCTGCACGCACCGGCCGTGGCTGGCGCTTCGGGCAGGCAGGGCAGGGCGTGACGGGCCGGGTGTCGGTGCCGATCGGCTTCTACTCCCAGGACGTCACCAGAGACTGGGAGGGAGGCCCGGGGTATCCCGGAGGTGGTGGATGCCCCACTCCCCCGCAAACCCCGCCGATGCTGCCCTTCCACGCACCCGTGGAGAGGTGGTCCAGGGGCACGTGTCCGAACGGCACCGGCATCTCCCGTGTGCTCTGCCAGCGAATTTCTCTGCGGCGCAGCTTGTTCAGAGGAGGATGAAGAATGCTGAAGGCGCAGGACGGGCGGGGAGGGCAGGCGGCCGCTGCGGAGGTGAGGGGCGCCGAGAATAAAACCAATGGAAGCTCCGGGAGCGACTCCTTCCAGCCTCGCCGCCGGCGCGGAACCGCGGCACGGCTCCCTCCCGGATGGGGCAACTCCAGCCCCGCCTGAACCAAGCGCCCCGGGTGTCTCCATAGCCTATGGAAGCAGGGCAGCCCCGGCATGCCCGGCGGAGCCGGAGCCACTGAGGGGTAAATTAACTTATTCCAGTTGTGTGGGGAGGCTTTGAGGAGATTTGACCTGGGCTGTTTGCCCAGGTCGCGGAATGGGCTGACCCGCAATTTGTAAACCAACCCGACCCTTTATTCGGAGACAGACAAAAAGATCTTCATTACAATGAGTAAAAAGTGGAATGTGTATCTTCCATTTAACCTGTAAATACAGGAAAAGCTCCTATCCCAGATTAGTGGGGAAAAGGTCACACGGCGGGATGACGGTGAGGAGTCAGTTAGGGAGGGGAGAAAAACACCCTCATTTCCTCAGGACACCTTTAGGATGGAAAATCCAGAGGGAACCTCTCTTTTGGCCAGTGTATACAGAACAATATGGACTCAGCCAAACACATTCAGCAGTAGGAATGGCTGGTGCCTATTATGAAAACACATGTCCAACACTCATTTTTATCAGCACTGGGTGCAGAATATGGACAAAATGCTACATGACTTTTATTCTGTGTGCTTTAAGCTCTTGTGATCCTGCTTTGTCACTGAAGCATTAAGGATATGGCATTTTCCTGAAAATATAAATATATTCAACATTTTGGTCTCTGTTAACCAAATTAAACAAAACTTTCCTTTGCTAAGTAGATTTTCTCTCTGGGATTAGCAGAGGGCCACCATGGTCAAAACTGGGGTCATTTACATATAATTTTGCAAACTCGCACTGGTCCATGACAGTCTTTGTCTCTCCAATGTTGCTATCCTGGATTTTTTTTCTTTCTTTTTTTTTTCTTTTCATTTTCATTTAGCTGTGGAGGATAAACCCCTCTTTGGCTTTACAATGACTTTGGGATAAAAGTCTCCCCTCCCACCACTCTTTCAGGACTCTGAGCTCACCCCCCTGCTTTTGGCCCCCAAATTATTTTGGAATTCGCTAAAGTCAGCTGTACCGGGCATGGGAGCTGAGCTGCCTTCCCATCTCAGATCCGCACCTGTGCGCCATGCTCTGTGCCCACAGGTGGATCTGCATAGGCAGTGGGGTACAGAGGTCCCTTGGGACAGGCATCCCCTGTCTTTTGACAGAGGTTCAGCTCATTTGTTTTGATTTTATTTCACATTTCTGTGCCTATAGGACAGAGAGTTGTAGCCTTTTCCCTCCTTGGATTTATTTTAGCTCTGCCATGAGCATCATCTTCCAGCTTTGGTGGGAGCAGGTAGGAGCTGGATGACCCCTGTGCTGGGCCTGTTAAAGGCTGTACCTGGTCCCAGGTGGGGTGCCTATCTGGGCTGGCAATGCTCATCGTCTGGCATAGGAGTGCCATTTATTGGTGTCTGGCAGCAGCTAGCACAGGGAATGAATAGAGGGGAGTTGCTCCTGAAAATAAACTACTTTAATTCCCAAAGCCCCCAAAATACTAGATTCTGTGTTATGCACCTGCTTGGCTAAAAATCTTAATGGTGAATGATTTGCTCTATCATGTCCTATTCCTTTCCTTAAGCTAGCATCTTTGTCCTTCTTAGACTTTCACATCTTTTTTGCCACCAGTTTGCCTTGTCTTCCTTTCCCATGCCTTTCATGCCCTCTTTTCCACCTCTTCTCCCTGCTATTGGAATCCCTCTCTTTTCCTCACACGTTCTATGTCCTACATGTATTGCAATTCTTCTCACCCCAGAAAACAGTTGTACAGCATGGTCACACCTCAGTAATTTCTTTATGTTGAGAGCAAATAATCATGTTGGGATCAAAGGACAGCAAAATGTGAGTTTACAGTTCTGCATTTGACACTGACTCTCTCTTGCTATTTACTCAGACAGTAGAAGAGTTTATGTTGATCTTTGTAATATTGCATTATTGAAAACATCTCCAACTCCCTAATTTATCCCAAGGATTTATTTGCATTATTATTTAAATAAAGCATCATCAATTAGCTCAAAGAGACATAAGTAGCCTGTGCATAAACTCTCCATCTTAAAGTTTTATGTTTTCAATAGGTAGCAGGCAAAGCCTGGAAGGAAATTCTACTGTGTCATTTTTACTATTTATATAAATAAAGAATGTTTATGGACTTTGAGCATATATAACACAGATCAGAACTCTTCTTTCTTCCCATGGTTTTGCACCAGTCTGAATGCATTGTTCAAAGACCTAGGGTCTTTGCTGGTAGTGCCACACTGTGGAGTTTCCAGCCTTGGAAACAGAGCCAATGCCACTGAACAAAGTCCCCAAATTCAGGACAACACAATCATTCTTGGGGCATCTTATCAATCAGGTCAGTAGCTAACTAGAAAAGAGTATTTTTATTGTACTTTGGGCCCATGACCCTACTTGCAGCACTGGACCACAAAGAGTTGCATCAGCACACCTATAGGGACTGAGCCGTGAGTTTGAAAGAAGCAACTGAGGGAAAGAGGAGGAACTGCACCAACGAAGGCTCTTAATTACAGATCTGTTCCAGCAGAGATGCACACAATAATTGGCTTCCTAGCAGTATGGATATGATCCCTTTCCCATGGTGAAGATCCTGCCAGTTTTGTAGTCCCAAAGTCTTGTAGTCCCACTGCTCTGTGGAATGCTGCTGCTGTTCTTCAGGCTCAAAGGCACCCCAGGGTAGCTTGCACGATTTGACCAGGATTGTGCCAGAAGTGCTTAGGACAGCAGAGGGTCTTAGGTGCCAGGGTACAATGATCACCCCAATTAGATCAGCTTCTTGCCCTTCTACCACATTCTTGGAGAGAATTAAATAGTGCCTAGAAGTCCAGGGGAATTGTTTTTCCATTATAAATTGAATCAGTTATAAGAAGGAGAAAACCTTCTGTTCGACTGTGGAACAGTCTGTGTATTAGACACATGCTACTAAAGCAGCTGCAGGCTTGTCCAGCAGCCCTTTTACAAAGGCAGACTTTTGGAAAGAAACCCTCCAGCCAACAGTTTCATATTTGCTGAGATGTAGCATCTGATCTCATGGATTTGCCTCCTGCCTTGGGTGAGTCTCACATCATCATGTCTATTTCTAGCAAGCTTTCCCGCATAGTGCGTAAAGGCTGTTTTAGGAAAAGAACACTGAAGAGAAGAGAAAAGTGATTACAGAAAGAAGTACAAGAAAAGGCATTTTAATATGCATGTAAGGTTAAAACTCGGATACCTACCCACATAACATACTGCATATAGACTGGCATATTAAAACAAACAAAACTCATTTTAAAAGATGAGAAGAAGCAACATTGAAAACTATTGGATGAAACATCACATGGGAAGAAAGAGGAACAGTTTTTAAGATTCAAACTCGGAATATTAAATTCAACTTGGGAAAGAGATTGTTTAACACTCATCTTCAAGCTACAGCAACTGTAATGTGCATTATGCTTCATCAGCAGTAATACAATTAATTAGGCTGAAAAAAACCACTTTTGCTAACAAGTAATCTAAACATTAGCATGTATGCTCTGAAAAGTTAAAGGCAATTTAATTTTTGATTACTGTAAGAATACAACACCTCCAAGTGCAGTCCTAGTCTACATAATGATTGTGTAATTAACAAAAATGAGGCACTTCAAACAAGGGGGCCCTTCAAGGCAACAGGGAATTCATTACAGGGCCTGTGACTCAGTTCTTATGCTTTTGGTGAACATTATGAAGTTATTTTTACCCCTGCTGAGGGCTTAACCCAGAGCATGTAGAAGGATTTACACCAGCTCACCCTGTAGTACTTGATTTAGAGAACCTCGGTCTCCTACTAGCTTTGTGAAAACCAGGCAATGCCTGAGCTCTGAGCTCATCTCCGTCTCTTGTGAATTCCAACACCAAAAGGATGTTTCAGTCACATGAAGGGTGCAGGTATTTAGAGCAGGGCGCAATCCAACTGGAACCCTTAAGACCAGGATCATGGCACAAAGTGCCTTCATGGTGATTCAACAGCGTGTATCTCCGTCTCCCTGCCCTTAGTTCCTAGCCTGAGGCTTAGACATTCTTCTAGGAAGTTGAAGTCTCAAGGATTCATGAAAAAAACTGTGTTCCTCTTTGGGGGCACCTTCTCATTACCACTCAGCCTCTACAAAGCAATTTCTGCATTCTTTGAAGGAACCACTGTGCCCTGGTTCAAACTTTCAAGGGAGAGATCAGATGGTAGTCTGCCAGGGGAGAGTTTGATCTCAGGATATCAACTTGAAGGAGATGTTCAGTTTAGAGCCACAAGCAGGAAGGTGCGACATGGCTTCAGTGCTTTCTCAGTGCTAGGGAGGAATGGAGACTGTGGCTTTTGCACTTCCCTTCATTGTCCTCCTCTGGAGGTATATGTGATCATGTGTATACCATTGTGTACTACACCCGTAGGAAGCTTATAGAGGCCCTCTTCCATAGTACACCTGGATTCAGTTTAGTTTTTCTCACTAATTCCTAGTCTGGTTTGGTTGCTATTTGTTTAAATGTGGCTTTATTCCACCCTCATAGTTTCCCATGCATGCTACATTAGTGCCGTTCCAGGGGAAGAATTCACAGAGATTAGCCTTTAAAGGTCAGTCTTTTAGGATTAAGACATAGGATTGGTCTTTTTTACTTTTTCCCCAAAATTAAAATGTCTTTTAATGTATCCTAGGGCAACCTCAGGGTTTGATACACGTGAGAGGTTTTTGATACACCTGTACAACCTTACTCACTACAAGAGGTAACACCACTATAGCTGCGAGTAAAAGTTAGGGTATAGAGTTTTTCTCCTAAAGGTGGTAGTACAGAAATAATTTACCCTTACTAACAAATTGCTGCTGGGGTTTCAGGACTGAGATCTGTAGAAGGAACGATAACAACAAAACCTATTGAACAAATCCCACATGGCTTCAAACTGAGAAAAGTGTAACAGGGATCACTGACATTCACCGAGAACAGATTACAAGACTTCAAGAACCTCAGGAAACCCTGAGACAATATGTATCCCATACAACACAATTATATATTGGAATGTTCTAAGCGAATCAATATAACCCAAATCTTTCATATTCCACTACAAAATGCCTTTTTATCATAGGATGTAGTAGTAATTCTTCTATGCCACAAACTTTTTTTCATACAGTACCTTCTCCTCTCTTAAAGAAATGAGAAAAAACGACTCTTGGAGTCTTATTACTGGAATAATTGCAATAATTATTGTTGTAATAATTGTAATTGTAATTATTATTGTAAATTCTCTTTGATGTCTGGAAAAGGCAAGAAAGTAATTGGAAAAAAAGTATGAGCAAGAGTACATAATTTACTGCATAATGTCAAAACCTGCTAGACAGCAAAGATCTAGAAAAACTAGTACAATTATGATAAAGGTACCACTGTTTACAAGGCACTTTCTGCAGAAAAAAGAGAATGTTAAAGCAAACAGGGGACTCCTACATGCTTGTTACCTCTATGCATATACTGTACGTATATCCTCAACTAGTGCAGGAGGAAGTTTCCTGGACATCCATGAAGCTATAGTTGATTCCACAAGAAGAAGACATGGTGGTATGGCATCATCAGAGAGCTTGCCAAATAGGTAAGCGATACATATTTCGGTGGCTCCTCATGCTCATTTTATTAGTTCAACTATGCAGTCACGTGCTTATAAAGATGTATGGGAAGAAAATAACCTAATCTTGTCTTTAACACACAATTACGCTGATCATGAAAGTGAAGTCCTGTACAGAACAGGTCCTTCCACCTCTGGTATTCAGGGCATAAAATATTCCTCCAAGAAAAAACTCTGCAACTAGGCACAAAAATCTATACTTAAAGGAAAGGCCAGCCTCCATCTGTGTGCATATGGAGGAGCTAATACAACTCTGTGAGGTCAAATGATCTCTCCATGGTGAGGAGGTTCCAAGCAGCAACATGGCATGCTGTTCTCCACTACATATTACATCTTCTCAAAAGCTATTTGCAACTCTCCATGCTTCAGCTCTGCATCTTCTTTCCAGGAAATTAATACAGAATCATAGAATGATTTGGGTTGGAAGGGACCTTAAAGATCATCTAGTTCCAACCTCCCTGTCATGGGCAGGGACACCTTCCACTAGACCAGACTGCTCAGACCTCCAGCCAGCCTGGCCTTGAAGACCTCCAGAGATGGGGCATCCACAACTTCTCTGGGCAACCTGTTTCAGTACATCACCACCCTCTCAGTTAAGAGTTTCTTCCACATAACCAATCTAAACCTACCTTCACTTTGAAGTCATTCCCCCTTGTCCTGTCACCACATGCCCTTGTACATAGTCTCCATCTTTCTTGTAGGCTCCCTTCAGGTACTGGAAGACTCCAATTAGGTCACCCCAAAGCCTTCTCTTTTCCAGGCCAAAAAATCCCATTTCTCAGCCTTTCCCCATAGGAAAGGTGCTCCATTTCTCTAACTAACTTGGTGTCCCCCCTCTGGACTCACTCCAACAGGTTCATCTCCTTCCTGTGCTAAGGACCCCAGAACTGGATATAGCACTCCAGGTGGTGTCTCACCAGAGCGAAGTTGAGGGGCAGAATTTTCCTTTATTTTCTTAGTCTGTTGTATGTTACATATAGTTAGCAACTGTGTTACAGTCAGCTTTGTTTTATATTCCCAGAAAGAGCTTCCACCACCCCTTCACAAAGCAACTTACACTATTGGATATGGCAAGCAACAAGTAGGTAAATGATGTGCATCCCTAGGAGAAGTGTATGACATAGCTAGAAGGACAGGCAACTGGGAGAACACAAGTGCTGTTCTGCTAGTCATGGGAATATCCTATGTTAATTTATAGCAGTTTTGCAAAGGGGTTTTGGGGCTGTATTTGGATAGCTTTTTATGAAGCTCTTCCAAAGAAGATTTATAATCAATTTGCCTTTTCAGATTAAGATCAAACAGAGAGAGAATGCTAAAGTTCTTACTGTTTTAGCAGGAAGTTACACGGATTTTGAGACTAAGAGTTCTGGAACAGAGAGGTAACTCCTGCTGCCAGCATCCAGCTTCCTAAAGGCCTTTCAAAAAGTTTTCCAGGCATTGTAACTGCAAACAGAAAAAGCCAAAGATTTCTTTATTTCAGGAAAATTATAACAATTTGGTAGGGCATAGAATGCCTACCAAAGTATCTAATCATAGCTGACCAGGATATGAGATGAGGACATAGGTCCACAAATGCACAGGCAGAATGCTGGCAGGTTTCATTCCTTATCAGACTAAAATAGAAGGATGGGACCAATTGGACTTTTTCATTCATGTACTTGGAAAAACTATTTTGTCACAGAACAAGACCATGCCACAAAGGAAAAATCTTTTCAGTGGTCAGATAATAGAAGAACATACTGAAATTTATGACCATCTGACATAAAACTCTTAGCTGTCTCAAAGGTAAAGGTCTGAGAATTAATTAATCATTCTAAGCAATCTTTCTAGTCAAGAGTGATAAACAGGCAGCTCCAGAGGATAATTTATCAGACTGATTTTATTTTCTCCCTTAAAAAAATAAGTAGATTTTTCTTGGAATATATATCTTTCCCCTTTGAATTTTGAGGGAATGTGGGATCAATAGGTCAGATTCAGATACACAAATAGGGGAAAAATCAGGGCAGCTGAATCCCATCCTCATTGCCTGGTAAGTAGCCTAATTTATCAGCTAAGATATCTCAAAGGGGCTAGACATCTCCATGCTAAAATATTGCATTTAATTAAAAACAAAAATCCTGGGTTTTGTGTGCCTGTTCCACAGTCAGAAGGTGTAACAAGTCCAGCCACTGAACCAAAACAGCTGTGCAGTTGACAAATACTTTTAACATACTAGTTGCATGTACTGCAGAACAGGCAGAAAGAATTTTATATGGGGAAGAATGGTTTTTTTACCATTTCCCTCCAGCAAGCACTGTTTCAGACAGAACTGTTAGCCATCCACTGAAGGCCAATGTCCTTTCTCTATAATCTGGTTGTCAAAATGTCAAGCTCAGAAGCTTGAGCCCCTCCACGGCATTGGTTTAGCTCTAAAATGTCTGCATAATTAGAGCCGCGTTATTGCCCTGCCACCTTTGCCACTATGAAGCAAAGGGCTTCAAGAACTCTCTATATAAAACATCTACATATAAAATAAGAAAATCCATATTCTTAAGCTTATGCATACTAGGGGAGAATTTTGCCAATGCTTTAAATGGAAATCAATTCTTCTCTCTTCTCTTTCCCTTTCCTTCATTACAGCCACTGAAATTTTACCAGCTCTGGCTGCTAACATGAGTGAAGAGAATAATGCTGTGTTCTTGTAAGTGTACTTAGGAACTGGCATTTCATTACAAATAGATACATCATATCATAGCCAATCTTTAAACTCATCTTTAGAAAAAGAATTCAGAATTTAGAATCCATCAGCAACCAGTTTTGATGCTGAAGCTTGTGCTTTGTGCATTTTAAAAAGAAAGATTATGCTTAGACAAGTTGCTATTTTGGTGCCGAACCCCTTACTCATCCAGTTTCTTTCCATTTTTGGAACAGTGCACCATGTTAGAACACAGTTTCACAACCACCATTTTTTCCCTACTGAAAGAAATTATATTTGCCCACACCTGACCACCAGCATGTCAGAATCACAGCTGAAGATTCTTCATAATGTTAAATTATCAGCTCCTTTTCAGAGTGAACAATGCCTGGCATTGTGAAAAATATACAGAGCTCAAGAGGTAGCCGAATGTCTGACAAACTCCTGAAAATCCATTGTATTGTCCCCATAACTTGATTTCCAGGGCTATTTCAGACTGGTTGTCAAACCTTCCCTCCATACCCTAAAAGAATGTGTCATGGTTGTAATCAGATTTTAAACAGAATGTAATGACACTAAATTATAGAATCATAAAATATCCTGATTTGAAAGGGACATACAAGGACCATCAAAGTCCAACTCCTGGCCCTGCACAAGACAGCCCCAACAATAGATAGTGACTATTCTGAAGAAAACAGGAAGTTATTCTAATTATTAAACAAATAACTGTGTACTTGTCCAGCAAACTCCCAGCAAAGTCATTGATGACTTCAGAATTTTTTCTAAGGATCATATTTAACATGCTAACAGACACCAGGCTGCTAAATGATGCTTGCTCAGATAGAAAGTACTATGAAGGAGAGGTAATAATGGATCTCCAGGGATGTCACCACTCATCATGGTTCAGCCTTATTGTTACCATGACTTCCAAGGCTGTATTGTCTTACTACTTCAGCATAAGATACATGGTCTCCTGAGGAAGGCCCTGAGAGTTAACTTCATCTCAATCTCCAAACTCCTTCTTTATTACTGCACAATGTTTCTTCCATAAGCTTAAAATGTTCCTGCACAGCTTGAGGTAGAAAAAGAAACCAATGCAAAAAACTATAAAAAAGACTCTTCCTGTTATCATGCTGATACAATTTCTCCTTGTGGGTTGTCTTCTGGTGCCTTCAGAGGCCTCTACAGATTCAATATATCACAATATCACAATATCACAATTTCTATGTGGTTCCAATGATGTATTCCAGGACCCACTATCATCCTCAAGTTTTCTAGGAGATGAGATTAACCAGTTGACAGATTAGAAAGAACAAGCAGGATCCTACTGACAGAGGACCCCAAGTCAAGATTAACTAGATGATCTTTAATGTCCCTTTCAAACTAAACCATTTCATGATTCCATGATTACTGCCAGGTTGCAGTCCGAAATTCTTCTCTAATTTCTCATTTCTCCTTGTTTCTGCCATTCTTCAGACCATAATGTAACTACTACTTTGTACTATGGAGTAGATCACATAGTTTCCATGCTATTTGACACTATATCCAACTAATCACTGCTCAAAATTTATACCAGTGGAAAAAATAATGCAGATGATGCATTGTTGATAATGCAGTGTTGACCCTGCAAGGATTTGCTCATAAGGTCAGCCTTAGGCCCATGGCTGCCTTTACTTTACTGAGTGCTGCCTCATTCAGAATGCAGAGGAAGCAGATTGCAGAGGAAAACTAGATTGAGGTAAAGTGTTGGTATCGCAGAGACATCATAGGAGCTGGCAGGTCTGGAAAAAAACGATGGTCATAATGGTACATTCTTCCAACCTAACAAGGACTCTATCCCTGAAAATGGCCAGGACAAAGATTAATGGCTACAAAACTGCCACCCTGCATGCTTGGAAATAAGACCTCAGCTGCAGCCCTGAGCTTTTCTATTGAATTTTAACTCACAGGGATCAGTCAGTTCTAACCCAGTGGAAGACAAGCTGTTCTTCAGGACCAAAAGAAGTAGCATTGCAGGAGCAAACCTGTTTTTCTATACCTGCCTGGGTTATCTTCCACCTATATTTCTTGGATCTGCTTATTTTCCTTCTGTTTCTGTGAATCATTCTCCTCTTTAGACTCAGATCCAAGCCTGAACTGAGGTCTCTCATCAAAGACACTAGGCAGCCCTTTTACAAAAGAGAAACAATCTGTTTGGTCCTCTTTTTTCAATCATGAGGTGTCTCCTTAACAAAATACCAGAGCCTAGGCAAATGAGCAACATTCGTCACCGTAATACCTGTCAGTACAACTTCCAGCGATTTTAATTCTTAAAAGGTAACCACAGGTGTGGTGCTGCTGGGCAGCACTGTTTACGCATGGCACATCAGATGCTGTTCTGATTTATAACCTCTGGCAGCTCAAGTGAATGCAGGAGCTGGCAGCTTTGCACATGCCCTCTGAAGGGCAAGATGCCCTGATATAACGTGTTGGCAGGCGTGCCTGCCTTTCCACCCACCCCCTGTGCGAGCGTGTCTTCCCAGTGCCGCAGCACCACAACGTGGGGGCAATGCAGCTTTCAGAAAGACGAAGCACCTCCGGGTGGTTAAGGGCACGGAGCTGAGGCCAATGTCTGTGGTGGGCATAATGGCAGTCCAGCAGGGTTAAAAGCGAGCCTATCCAAATTCATCCAAGACCTGCAAATCTTGAAACACGTAAACCCTACATGCGTCAGATAAAGAAGCCAGAAAGAAAGGTGCCCCCTAATGAGTTTTTTTTGCGCTTGGGTGAGCGAAAGGGCTGCTTCAGGAGGCTAATAACTGAAAACCTTCCAGGCTTTTGTCCGGAGAAATGGCAGGCACTTTCCATCCCTTTGAAAAAAAGAAGGCCTTTCGGAGTCTTCACGAGAGATGTGGATTTTAAGGGCGACCTTAGGTCATACAGAACTAATCAAGCGAAAACAATAAGAAAATTAGACTGACAGTCAGCAAGTATCTGAGGACTTTATCAAAAAGAATTAGGAATGGACAAATTCACTGGGAGCAAAGGATCAGATCTGCAAGGTGGCATTGTGTGGTGGGATTAAATTATTTATTCATTGTTAATTTATTTATTTATGTATGTGCAAATGACCTAGCTGCTGCAGGTGCTGAGGAGTTTCTGAAAAGGCCCAGTTTTAGAGCCAAGGCTAGAATATTGGTCCATTTAACTCATTCTTTTCCTTAAGGCGATCAAACAGTGACTTTTATCTAGGAGATAGAGGAGGAAAACCATATGTGTACTGGGAATGATGCGGGGTCTGAGCAGCACTAAGTACCCAAGTATTCCAGTCTCATTCAAGAATGCTGTGCAGTTTAATGTCCAGCAAATTAGCAAATGAATGCTTATGTCAATATGTGAAAAATCCCTAGTTGGTTTAAACAGATAAAAAGACTCTTGGGAAATGGCAGAAAATGCAGGCTTTCTCTCCCTGTCTTTTTTAAAGAAAGAAAGAGAAACAGTACTTATTAAGTTTTCCCCAAACTTACAAAACCTTGCAGAAAACACCAACAACCTAGATGGATGCTGGATCTTATATGTACATGAAATTTTTCCAGGGCTGCTACTGGAAAAATACAAGACTCTTTTGCACTCTTTGACTCACATACTTGCTATTCAGAAGAAAACAGTTAAAATCTGGGACAGTTACAGAGCCTGCAAGATGCCACCGTGCTACTCCTCTCTTAAAGGTACAGGACGTCACAAGCCCTGGAGAGGGTCCATCTTTACATTTTTCTCTGATTCATAAATTCTGCCTTGAAGACGAAATCCACAAACACCTCTCATTTTTTTCTTCTGTACATTTAACCATTTATAGGAAAGGGTAAATTGTCATCTCATGTTTCCCTTGACCCAGCAGAGCAAAGCCACAGTGGGAACTCTGTGTACGACATGACCTTGGGGAAAAAAGGAACACGAGATCTCAGCATGGGGGTTGGAGGCAAGAAGTCACACATATCGAAAATGACAGCGTCACATCAGTTAATGCCATGTGATAAGGGAGTCCTGCTGGGGTTTATGTCCTTCTGCAGAGATACACTTGAAGGCTGGCTGGTAACGAAGATTTTTTACTAACTCCAGAAAAGGATTGTAGAAATTTGGTCAGGAAAGATCATAACAGATTATCTTTCTTCAGGACAAGCATCAGTAGCTATGCTGGGGATCATAAAACTGGCCCATGAGACATATTTTGGAACCAGACAGGCAGGTTTATGCACTTCTGTTTGCACATGGTATTTCCCTCCTCTTGGCCATATTTAGGTCCTCTTCTCAAAACCAGTCTTCATCATGTCATATTGGAGAAAGGGCTAGTAAAGTAAAAAATAGCGGGAATTTTAAAGAAGAAATATCTTTAATATAACTAAATTTAAAACATTTCCTCAGGTTAAAAGTTCAATGAGCCAATTTCTCAAGCAATGCAAAACAGAAACAACACAGGCCATGTAGAAAGTCTGCTTCCCCCCTGGAGTGATAAAGTCCTCCTTTCTCCCCTGAACGTAATGTGTGAGGAAGAATTTAGTGACGATGAATGCCAGCAGGTCACTAATACACTACCACTTGCCTTCTGCAGCCCGCTGAGGGCTGTGACACACAGTAAGCAGGGAGCCTGCTGACCTGTGCTCTTAGTCTATCAGCTGTCAGGGTGCCTTTTAAAATGGCGAGAGCCAAAAGCAGAGTTAAACAGCACTGAGAGTTCAGCTGTGTCAGGAACAAGCAGCACAGGCCAGGCTTCCTCTTGGTCGTCATTTCAAATGGATTGAGTCCCAGCTCATAAGAGAAATACTTACTATTAGTATGTAAGGGCATGATCTAGTGTCATGACTGAATTTCTTGTCCCCAAAACTATCCAATTCACCTTCTGTGTTGTCTCCGACTCCAGCTATACTGACAATGTTTCACAGCTTTATCTCACAGCAAACTTCATCACTATCTGCCTATTTTTGGTGTCACAGTCATCAGATAAAATATTAGTATTTCCATGAGTATTATTAATATTGGAAGTAGAATACTTTCAGTATCATGTTCTAATTTTTTCACCTTTTGTGTGGTGTTCGCTTCCCAAATTGTGTGGAATAAAAATACCTTTATTGATGCTAATCAAGATGTTTTGCTTAATGCCTTACTGATGTTTTACACAGAAGACTCAAACTGGCCTTGAGTCCTCCTTCTGTTGGAGAAACAAGCTGGCTACCTACATAAGCGGAAAGAGCTGCCTCAAGCCAGAAGGGAAATATGACCTTCTGCAGGCAGGGCTCGTGCAGGACCAGAGGGAGGACAAAGGAAAAGGTGACTTAAGGTGTCCTAACACTCACCAGTATGCTTTGCTCAGGGATGCCCAGGAGACCTTCCCCTTTGCTCTATGTGTGTGCTATTCCCTGCTGTACGCACAGCTGCCATTCACTAATGTTTTCTGGTAGCTGGCAGCCCAGACTGCTTCACTGAGCAGCAGTACAGTAGATTACAAAGACACTAGATTCATAGGGCTAATAAATGAAATATGGGCAAACTAAAACAGGGACACTTTGCTGCTTCTGGAGCTCTGCACAGCGAAATGGGCAAGAAGCTGAATTCACACAACCCAACCACAACAGAAGATTCTTCCAGGAACCACAGGACTCTGAAGCTTAGCCTTGAACAGGATCCCATCATCTAGTGTCATTGTAATTAACTACCAAGTCCTACCAGATGTGGTTGCAAATTACAGGATATAAAATTATCAGAGGTTTTAATAGCCTTTCATGAGAGTACAAGACTGAAGTGAAAGTATGGATCTTATATTGCTTACTGTTATTAAATTCTGGTTTCTCTAACATTTTGTGTTTATTTCAGTGTCCTGCTGTTGAAAGAACTCTTTCCTTCACAGATGCTGTGGACAAGAATGTGGGATGCTAAGCTCAGAGTTAGTAAGGCTGTGCTCTAGTACCATTTGTTCATGGCACTGAACGATGCATGCAGGCACAGTTTTTGCATCTGTTTTCATGTACATAAATCAGAGACCTGAGCAACTATTGCTTTTGTATTTAAGATGCATCAATTGTTATTACTATTATTATTATTATTGTTGTTGTTATTATCATTATTGGTTTAAAATCTGGACCCACAGAGCCATTCTGCCTAGACCTTCACAGCACTATCCTAGTTCAGGCAACCAAAGTGTTGAAATCTCTTGCATTTTGAAAACACTGAAGGTAAAGGATGGTACCAGAGATTTTCCCAGCTGGATTTTACATTAGCCTTCAAGGAAGAGTAACTTCTAAGGGAGATGAACCAGAATAGTATATTACCTTTCCAATGAAAATTTTGTCTCCTTGAAAAAAGACTTTTCCAAACAGATCCACAGATTTTACTGAAAAACAAAGATTTCTTCTTAATAAGAAGCAGACAAAGTCCATTTAAATGTATGATAACTATTGTTTTAGCATTTTCCAGCATAAAGGCTAAAAGTAAAGAAGGAAAAATCCACAAGATCATAAGAAGATGTGCAAAAGTAGAACAATGTTAAGGAAGACATTACTATAAAATTCCTGTCAGAGCTGAACAGATAGTTTGCATTAATAAATACATCAGTAAGTGACCCAAAGAACCCTTCTTAGAGAATAGGAACTTTGACTTGGCTGATCAGACATTCAGCGACACAAAGACTACGGTGGCAAGTGCAATGCAAATCTGCCCTTTGGGATCTGGTCTATGATGACGGCTGCTACCACACAAGTGTTTTCAAGACCCCTTTATATTTTCCCTACCACTCAAAATGTGCAAGTTCTGAAACTGAAACACCGTGTTAGTCCCCAGCGTCAAAAGTCAGAGGGTCCAAGACCCTAGGAAGGAACATTGTGAACTAGCAATACATCCATTCCTTCAAACTCTGCTTAGTCATAAAAAAAATACAGACTGGATTTCTTTCAAATATTATAATATTAAATAAGACTGGCCTTCTTTCAAATATTATAATATTAAACAAACTTAAATATCTTTGTGGGAGAAAGGATGAATTTTTAATATACTTACTGTCTGGCTGGTCATAGCTGCTGTTGCTCTTTTACGTAGTCTTCTGAACAGTGTCTGAGATAATATATCCAATACAGACAGCAGGGAGAAGTCCAGACACCCAGCAGCTCAGCCCTCTTTAGGTGTTTTCAGGAAATGAAACAGGGAATTAGCTGTTTGGCTGGCACAGATGCATATTGCAGCCTTCCTCTCAAGGGAAGCGGTCTGGCAAAATTTGCTTTGGTTTAATTTAAAGAGAAGACATGGAGGAAAAGAAGCCACAGAAGCAAATTATTTTGCTGGATACCATCAGAACAGAGCCCCTTGAAAAGTCTACAGAAGTAGTATTATTCTAGAGAAACTCTGTCCCTTCCAGAGACAATGTATATATTGTTTCTTATACTTTGATCTGCAATAAGCATATTAAAATACAAATTACATGCAATCAAATATATTATTGTTTAGAAGAAACGGCATTTTCACATCTGATACTGATTAGATGCTATCGGTGGGGGGAAAAAAAAAAATTTGCAGACCATTTCTTTCACATCTTACAGGAGCCTACTAAGCGGAGGGAAACAGCTTCTTCACAAGATCTCCCTGACTGCTGAGATGTTGCAAACATCCAAGAGTTACTTAAAAGTCAAGTGTAAATACACAGCAAGGTGCTTTGTCTAATTCAGAAAACTGGACAAAATGATTCAAGAGTTTCTCCTAGAACTGTTATCATATTCTACTCTTTTTTTTTTTATATAACATCCCAGATGTTATATGACATATATCTAGATGATCTAGGAAAAAAAAAGAAAGGAAAATAGCAGGTATGACATCACATATCCGTGGGATGGAGAACAGTTCTTTCTCCTTCTTTACAGAAACACAGGAAGTTACAGTGATAATTCAGTCACATTAAAAAAGCAGCATGAAATTATGAATTAAAAATGAAAAAAAGATTTTACAGACCTCAGCTGGTCTTGGTCTATTGGCAATTCATGTGCAAGTGTCTGCAAATCAAAATCAGAAATTAACTAGTTTATTTCTGCATACAAGGCACGTTAAATTACAGTTTGCTGACACAGTGTCCAATTATAATCACCTAATTTCTACCAGTCACAGAGAAATTGAAGCAATTCCTATAGATCAAATTTTAAACTGTATGAGTTCGTGCAACCATCCCGAGGGAGTGACTGCCTTATGCAAGAGATGTACACTGCGCACTCCTGGCCCAGGGTGATTCTAGTGGTCATTCAGCAGCTGCTGATGGAGGTGAAATTAGTAGATCAGGCACCCAAGTGTGACTGTCTGTGCCTTAAGTGCCAGGTCACTAATGGCAATTAGAGCGCTAGTAAATGCTAAGATTCCTTGGTTTGTAATTGCTTCAGCCTTTCGAACTGATCTACTCTGATTTATATGAGAGTAAGATGAAGCAAATTATGAATAGAAGAATTATGAAAAAAGCACATTCCAACATCCCATTTACAATATGACTGTTTTAAACTTTTGGGGAGATGCAAACCAAAATGATTTTCTTTTGCCTGGACTAAAACTAGGTCAGAACACCCTGAGATGTGCTCAGGTCAGGTCCAGCTGGGACACAGCACCTCATATGCTTCTATATTTCACTGGCAGTAAAAATGGTAAGGACTGGGAAAGACACACAGGCAAGTGGAAAAATCTATTATGTTTCTATTTTTGTAACAGACTTGCTAGGCAGGCACTGCTGACCACTGCCTGCACATCCACGTGCTGTTGTCTGACAGCTCAGGAATGCAAGTGGGACAGAACAGTTCATGCAGGACGTCAGCTTCAGCGGCTCTGCCAAGGGGCTCCAGCAGAGGCTGTGCTACAACAACTGTGCTATAGGCTGGAATGAGGCTCCTTTAGTGCATTGATTTCCAGTTTAGCTTGCTTCATGTCATCTGGGCATGTAAAATGCCTGAGGATGGAGGCTGGACCCTTCTGTCTGTCCCTTAGTCTCCCACTCAGATGGGATTTAAATCAGTTTGGGGTTTAAAAAACTTTACAGCAGCCCTAAGTCTGTTTTAAAGTTTCGTCACCTGGAAAAGCTATCCCTCCTCCTTTTCCACCTCCCAGCTTTACCAGGTCACACTCCAAAACAAGGCTCACTAGAGCCCAGTTCCTCCTGGGAAGTAAAGAGTTGCACCAGCACGAGCATTCTGCCCAACAATGATTTCTTTGCAAAGAAGGAACATCCAGTTGCAAACTAGAGTAGCTTTCCAGATGTTTGTTAATTCAAGATCCACCCAACTGTACAGAGAACAGCTATGGTGGGGAAGATTTGACACAAATAAATAGCAGCAAATCTAAGCTTAAAAGTAAGTGTACTGAACAAGCTCTTAAACCATAGACTCTGGTTTAAGGTTATCCTCAGACGTGCTAGATGGGATCTGAATGCTGGTCACGAAATTAGCATGGGGAAAGCCTTGTTGCCCCAAGTGTGGGATTTCTACCGAGCTCCCATACTTGAAGTTGTCTGGACGGGCTCAAGTTTCAGCTGCTGTTTAAAGGATCCACAGCTATCTCACAGAAAACATGGCCTTCTGCATCTGACGGGATCTTCAAACTTTTCCAGCACTCCCAGAATAACCAACTAACAAAAACATGAAATAAAAACAAAAACGTGAACCAAAACAAAATCCAAACAAACAATAACTCCCACAAACAAAGTAACTCCCAGAGACACAAAAAACCCCCTCAAACCAAACGCCATATTCCCACCCAAAACGCGGGGGGAAAGCTACAGTGTTTCCTTCTGACTTCACGAAGAGCTTATCAGCGGGAGCAAAACGCTTTCCTTCCTCCTCTCGCTCCTTCCTCCCCGAGTTATTACTATTATTATTATTAGGGACCCCGAGGTGCGGGGTCCCGGCGGTGCGGGACGTGGGGATTCGGGGGTGCGGAGGCCGGTGGTGCCGGGGTCCCGAGAGTGCGAGGGCTGGGGAGTGGAGTGTCCCGGGGGTGCAGGGGCGCGGATGCCGGCGTTTCGAGGGCTCCGGGTCCCCGCAGGGCCGGGCCGGGCCG
>VWPU01009667.1:0-57454 GCA_013398955.1 Callaeas wilsoni | reverse complement strand
TGCTTTCAAACCAGCACAGGTACATTGTCCAATTCCTGCTAAAACACCATTTGAACTGTGGAAATTTTGGGAGCAGCACAGTACTGACAGAGAAGATTTGGCTTTAGGAATGGTACTGTCTTGGTTTTCTTCTGCCCCAGAAGAAAAAACAGAGATTTTTCAGTCGCTTTCTGTATGATTTTGTAGCATATGAAGGTATATTTCTGCCTAAAATTCTGTAATTATGTTCTTTATATGTATTAATGCTATTTTCTTATAAGAGTGTTACTAACTTTAAGAGAACTAAACAACTGCTTAGAATTATACATGCACTTCAATTTCTGAAGCATCAGATCCCCAATCTACTTTAATAATGCCAGTTAGAGCCCTATACAGAAAAATGTCAAAACAGCCTTATATAGGAAAGTCAAAATCAGCATTACCAAGGTTGGGAAAGGCCTAGAAGATCTCCAAGTCCAACCTTTGTCCAAACACCAGCAATTAAACCCAAGCACTAAATGCCATGTCCAGTCATTTCTTGAGCACTTCCAGATATCGTTTCCCCACCAGCTCCCTGGAAAGCTTGTTCCAATGTTTAACCACCCTTTCCGTGAAAAAAATTTTCCTGATATTCAGTCTGAATCTCCTGTGGTGTAGGTTGAGACCATTTCCACTCGTTCTGTCACTAGTTGCCCCAGAGAAGAGGCAAATACCTGTCTTGCTACACCCTCCTTTCAGGTGGTTGTAGAGCAGTAAGGTTTCCCTTGTGCCTTCTCATCTCCATGGTAAATATCCCCAGCTCCTTCAGCCTCTCCTCCTAGGATTTACTCTCTAGACCCTACACCAGCTTTTTTACCTTTCTCCAGACGTGCTCCAGGAACATAAGATCTTTTTTTTCAAGACTGAAAACTAAAAGATGTCTTGCAAATATACTCCTGCTCATTGTTTATACTTGCTAAATGAATAAGACTAAAGAACATCACAGAACAACTGGAGATTTTGAACAAGCCTTATTTTTTAGGGCATGCTTTTGGGAACGCTGACATTAAAATGGTTTTTGATCATGAATTCAGTTTGGCAGAGCTGTGAAATAATGCTAGCTGAGTTCAAAACAGGCCTACTGTCAGATGTACAGATAACAGAATTTAATTGCAGATAGCAGAATTGGAGTTCACTTGAGTCTCTTAGTTTCTTAAATAGACTCATTTAGTTTCTTAAATAAATATACAAAGGTAGAAATTGAAAAATTGTATTTTGCTTTTAGGTGTAAAGCCATGAAAACTTTATTGAGGCCAATAGGTTCATATAGCTGGATCTGAGAGATGAATTTGACTACAGATCCTCCCCATGCTCCAAAACAACTGAAAATGTGTTTTTATTGAATGGGAGGAAATGTTTGTGCTGCCAGCTCATATTCACATACAGTGTTGGTGTTTAGAAAGTGTACAGAAGGCTGGAGAATGCTACCAAGTGTCTAACAGAGGCCGTCATTGAACATGAACATTCAAAAATTTCACACCAGTTCCTACCTACTGGAGATGAAAACTATGTGTGCATAGGGGAGGGCTCGTCGCCCTCCTAAGGTTCTCTTGAGCTCTGTGGAGTGTGATAGGTGAGGTGTAAGGTGTGCAATGAGAACACGGCTTCCTTACACTCACAGCAGGGTGTGGCAGCTGGCTGGGTGTCCATGATGCCATACTTGGTCCGGGCAGCTGATGCGCTTGGGTTTGCATACCACTTGGCCGCTGTCCTCACACTGCTTTACCAAGCTGGTAAATCACAGGTACTTTACTTTTGTCCTAAAAGCCAAGGTAAATGAAATGTATATCGTCTGTGAACTGAAATCTAGGCTGTCAATTTTGAAAACAATAGGATAACAAAAGGCTTCCACTTTTTTTGCCTTCTCCCGTGTTTTACAATATGTTCCACATAGATGGGGTCTGGTGGTAAGCTTCAGTAGGGAATTTTTTGTGCAGTCCTTCCCAGATTCCCTCCACTTCTGTTACTGTCATCCATTAAAACATAGATACACAAATCAAAACAGTAAATAGCAAACAAACAGCTGCAATAATTTAACGTCCTTCATATTTCTTTAATTGGAAATAGAATTGCTGAGAGCTTGTAAGACTTGTTTGGTAAACAATTTTGGATTTAAAAACCCGGTGTTCTTATGACAATAAGACATCTAAAATTTCCTAGTTAAGAAAAAAATTTTCTTCTATTCTTGAAATTTTAAAAAAATAGCTTCACCTTGTTTCAAGTTTTTGAAAATACAGTGTTTTGATGCTGATTTCTCGGTGTTCATGCATTTTACATTTAAAAAATAGGTCATTGCAAAATTAAAATGGAAACTACAAATTCAGAGTGTTAAACCGAGACATTTCTCGGGCAAATAAGTTATTTGTTCTTATGTTTTACCTGATACAGTGTCTGTGACAACCCTCAGCAATTCACTCCTTAAAAGCATTCTGGTAAATGTCTCTCTAGGAATTTCTTTGTCTGAATTTTCTGTTGAGGTAAATATGGATATAACATATTTCTCTTGCAATGCATTTTTAAAAACTATCATCCATGTGAAAATTATTACATTTTTCTTATGCATGCACTCTGAACCAAATCTTTTCCAATTCTTCCCCTACTGATTATATAATATTGTTTTGAGTATTTCAGAAGCACTCCTTTGTCACACAGATCATATTAACATTTTCCTCTTCCCATATGAACACTGAGGATGAACACTTAACCTGGATACATCCTCTAGCTTCAAGGAGTAATAGCAGCTGTCCCAGATATTAGTAATTTTTAAAAAGCAACAGATTTTGCTTAGCTTTTAGACAAAATGTGAAACTCCTTGTAAGTCACATTTATGTCCTGCCACTATAGTGAAGGAAGAATAAATGTTCCATATTGAACAGGTAATTGAAAAAGAACCGCTTTAAATGTTTGAGAAGAAAGGGGTCAATTTCTGTACGCAATGAGTGTTTTACATCTGGTTGTGGTTTAGGGTTGCCAGTTTCCAAAGAGAAACACGGTTAGGTCACTGAACTCCATAGAAGTATATGTTTTCTTCAAAGTGAGTGGAAAAGTCTAACTTTTTCTCCTGCTATATCATTCAAGAGCTAAAAGTTCCAGCTAGTGGGCAGAAGTGTACTTTTATTACACTTGTATTTTTCTCACATGATTCTCAGTGCAGTGAGTAAGGGATTTGTATGAGAACTGAAGTCACTAAATCTAGTTTCCAAGTTCTTCTTTAAGTGGTTTCATATTTTTGCCAGAATTTGGGTTACTTGAGGAATAACTGGAAAGGAAATAATCAAGGACTTCATAGCTCCCATTGATTTTCCTTCTCCCTGGCTTCCCTTCCCCTTCTGATGTTGGGATTCAGTTTTTTCCTTTCGTGCTCATGCTCTGTAGACTGCTAATACTGTTTCTTTCATTTTTCCTTCTTCCTGAATTTTTCTGGCTATCATTCTCTGAGTTTAACAGTTTCATGTCTTCTAGTAGTTCCAAGGTAAAAAAGCTTTGTCTTTGGACATTCATAGAGATGATGTTACCCTTTGGATTAAAGTCTACAGCTGCTCCTTAGTTTTAAATAACCAAAGGATGTTGAAGGGAAGGTATAAAAAGTATTACACAATCTTTCTTGTCCTCTACAATTTTTACGATATATGCATTTTGATGCACTATACATATGTAATACATAGCTATGTACAATTAGAGTAGTATTGTTACTTACATGTATATGCTATTGTATTTGGTGTATGGGCTGTTTAAATGTACAAAATATACTCATATACTTATCAATATATACATCAATTACAATTCTATATTTCTCATACATTTAAGGAGTGGTTATGCTCAAAATTGTGCAAAATCTATTTCTGAATTTTTCTAGATCTCTGTTGACACGGCACACTGAGGGCTTAATATAGAAGCTCAGAATAACCATAAAAACACAGTTAAGGGAAATACACTTAAGCTGTATTGGATAACATGAACTTCATCACCTTTTTTTTGCAGGGATACCATTTATATGGAGCTGTTATAACTCAGACACTGAAATAAAATAGCAAAATATCTGTTAACTGGGTCATATGCATGAATTTCCAGCTGCAGGAATGTTTGACCAATGCTGTAGTAAGTTTTGCACCTTCATTTCCCCTACTGCGGCTATGACATTATTGGATACCACTTTCTTACTTGTTCTGCTGTTATATCACCATTTAAAACTTTTTGTTGGTTTTTTTCTTTCTGGGTACCAAAGACAGAAATGTGCACAGGTTTCAGCAAGATTATTTTTTTCAAGTTATATTTAAGATCAGGGAGATGCAGCATTATTGCTAAATATACTGAGCATTGCTGCAAAAGCGGGTAGCAGTGAGACAAGAAACCCATGGAAAACTCTTAAATAAAAACGTTACTAAAATTATCAAGAACCTTAGGATCCACTTATAATTTTGAATACTACTTTTAATCTATTTTTATGTACCTGCATCACAGACCTACTTCAAACATGAATATTTTGATTTAAAAAGCAAATAGGGAGAAAAAGTGAAAACAAGTAAAATGCAAAATTGAAGTACAATAAAATTTTGTTTAATATAATTTGATTTCATTGACTATAAAATTGCTCTTGACTATGAGATACCGTCCATCTTATTTCACTGTCTCACCAACCTGACTGCATTCTACAATGACACAACTACCTGGATGGTTGTGCACCTGCACTTCAGCAAGGATCTTGACAATGTATCTCATCACATCCTCATATTCAAACTCAGAAAGCGTGGCCTGGATGAGTGGACAGTAAGATGACTTGAGAACTGGTGGAACGTTAGATCTCAGAGGGTCGTAATCAGCGGCACAGGGTCTAGTTGGAAGCCTGTCACTTCTTGATATGAGTGGTGTCCCCCAAGAGCTCTATACTGGGCCCAGTGCTGTTTAACCTGTTCATCAGTGGTTTGGACAAAGAGACAGATGCCTCCTCAGCAGGTCACTGATGACACAAAGCTGGGAGCAGTGGCCATACCCCAGAGTGCAGCCTTTCAGAAAGGCCTCGATAGAGTGGAGAGATGGGCAGAGAGGAACCTTCTGAAATTCAGTAAAGGCAAATGCAGGGTCCTGAACCAGGGAGGATTAACCCCAGGCACCAGCACAGGCTGGGACTGATCTGCTGGAAAGCAGCTCTGTGGAGAAGGACCTGAGGATCCTAGTGGGCAACAAGCTGTCCATGTGTCAGCAGTGTGCCCCGGCGGCCGACAAGGCCAATGGTGTCCGGGGCTGCATTAGGAAGAGCATTGCCAGCAGGACAAAGGAAATGATTCTTCCCCTCTGCTGTGCCCTGGTGAGGCACATCAGGAGTGCTGCATCCAATTCTGGAATCCTCAGGACAAGAGAGACACGGGCCTCCTGGAAAGAGTCCAGCCAGGGACTTCAGAGATGATTGGAGGACTAGAGTTCCTCAGGTACGAGGAAGGTCTGAGGGAGTTGTACCTGTTCAACCTGGAGAAGATAAGACTGAGAGGAGATCTTGTCAATCTAAGCAAAATCCGGAGGGATGCTCTTCTTAGTGCTGCTGAGCAATAGCACAAAAGGCAATGGATAGAAACTAAGGCATAGGAAGTTCCACCTAAATATGGGGAAGAACTTCTTAACTTTGCAGATGACTGTGCACTGGCACAGATTGCTCAGAGAGGTTGTGGAGTATCTGGAGATACTCAAGAACTGTCTGGAAACAACTCTATGCCATGTGCTCTGGGATGACCCGGGATGAGCAGGGAGTTTGGACCAGATGTCCCCCTGTTGTCCCTTCAAACCTGACTGATTCTGTGATTCTGTCTGTCACTAATAATCAGCATATAAAATTGTTACAACATCTACAAGGAAGAAATCACCACACACTTTGTATATGTTGTTAATAACATTAGCTTCAAAATTATAATAAATAAGAAAGAGAAAGAACCTTCTGACTGAAAGTTTGCATCTTATAATTTTATATTTATGCACTTCATGTGAAGAAGCACTTTTGAAGGAAGAAAATCTTTTAAGAAAGCATAATTTTCTGTGTTCTGATTACAGTTCATTTCATACACAAGAAAAGATGAGGTCAGATCAAAACTCAGTGGAATCATTCACCCTTTCTGATCACAGTTCTTATCTGTCATAAAGTTATAAGAATTGTTGAAAGAGACCTTTGTCTTCTTCCAACAGGTAATGAAGAAAAAGAAGAAGGGAAAAGGAGAATGAACATTGTCAGCTATAGTAAAAATAAGAGGGCACAGTTTTGCTCACATAATTTGTGGGGGGATTTTTTGTTGGTTTTTTTCATGGAAACTGATACTGAAATCCCCTGGAATTAAAAGTGCAAAAGCCAAAATCTGCACATCTGAGCAAGTTTGGATTCTGGCTTGATTTACAAAACTATACAGACAAAAAGGGTATGTATACTTTGTTACTCATCAGTGAACGAAGGGAAGCAGGGTCAAGACAAATGCTGCAGATTAGCCAGAAAACAGTTTATCAGTTTGTGAGTCATTAAACTTGAGACGATAGGTACTCACTTTAGTGGGAAGCAACTTTTTAGGCCTCCTGAATGCTGGCTGGTGATGGTTTTTACTTACATGTGGTTTTAACTCTGTGTGTATTTGACAGCGTTCATGTGGATTGATTCACATTTCTTTTCAGAATTTTCTACCATAAATTCACTGTTTAGAAAGCATTTCCTTAAAGAATCATCACTTTGTTGCTTGGAGTCATAACTATCTCAACTCTCTCTCCAGAAAAAGAGAAGACATTGTGTATTTTACAATACACTGGAAGATACGTAATTTTGCCTACCCCAGATGAGTTCCTTGTACAGATCAAAACTCCTGAAAGGAATAAAGAGGATTGGGACAGGCCTTTTTTTGTCAGAGGTGAGAGCTCTCTGGTGCACTAGCTCATGTCCAGCTCCAGTGAAATGATAGTAAATGTTCTTTGAACAGAGGGTAATACCAGGACCGAGTGGAAGAGAGTAGAACTATGTCAGGTTTTGCTTTTCCTGTTTTGGATCTCATAACCAAAAGTTAAAATGAAATCTTGTTCCAGGTGGATACCACCAGTATTTTAAACTGCTGACCTCTGTGGAGACCATACCTTTCACAATCACTGTCCCCATGTGGAGTTGGGAAGTCATGTTTTCTTTCCTTCACAGCTGTGCACTTACGTTCTTTCATACCCTTTAAAGGCATGATAGACTGGAGAGACAATATTAGGCAAAACCTTTGAGCTGAATTTGGGTTAATACTTTGGTTATCCAGACAAACTTCTGAAGAGTTTGGCCCAGAATGCTGTCAAAGTCCAACATTAGCAATAGATGGGTTAAAGAGGAAGTAGTGTTTTGACCCTGGCTGGACTCTGGGCATTCACCAAAGTCTCTCTATCCCTCCCCTCTGCAGCCGGACAGCAAAGAGAAGATGTAAAGGTTATGAGTTGAGATAAAGACTGGAGTGATCACTCACCAAATATCATCACAGGCAAAACAGGCTGGAAGTAGAGATATTAATTGAATTTATTACTAACAACATCAGAGTGGATTAATGAGAAGTAAAAACAGACCATAAAAACACTTTCCCCCCACCCCTCCCTCCTTCCCAGCTCTACCTCCTACCTCCAAAGGTGCAGAGAGGTGGGAAATGAAGGTTATGGTCAGTTCATTACACATTGTTTCTCCCACTGCTTTGGGAGAGGAATCCTTCCCCTGCTCCAGCATGGGGTCCCTCACACAGGAGACAGTTTACCTGAACTTCTCCAATGTGAGTCCATCCAACAGGCAACAGTTCTTCATGAACTTCTTTACTTCAACACGGGTCACTCTTCCACAGGGTGCAGTCCTTCCAGGATCAAGGACAGGCTGCTCCGGTGTGGGTCCCCCACAAGGTCAGAGATTCTACCAGGAAACCTGCTCCAGCATGGGCTCCTCTCTCCACAGGCTGCAAGTCCCAGTCAGGAGCCTGCTCCAGCACAGATTTCCCACGGAGTCTCAGCCTCCTCTCTGGCATCCACCTGCTCCAGCCTGGGGCTCCTCCATGGGCTGCAGGTGGATTTCTGCACCTTTGTGGTCGTCCACGGGCTGCAGGGCACAGCTGCTTCACCATGGTGAAGTGGAACCTCAGGTCCTTCTTCACTGGCCTCAGTGTCTGTAGGGCTGTTCTCACATACTCTCACCCCACTCTTCTCTGGCTGCAATTAGATCTGAGCAATAACAGGGGAGGTTTTGTTGTCTTTCTTACAAATGTTACCACAGAGGCTTTATCACAATCGCTGATTGGGCCCAGCCTTTGCCAGAGGAGTGTCCAATTTTGGAGCTGTTAGGGACTGTCTCTGCCAGGCCTGAAGGAAGCTTCCGGCATCTTCTCACAGAAGCCACCCCTGTAGTCTCATCATTATCAAGCTTGGCCATGCAAACTCAATACAGAGACTCAAGTTTACCCTTAATTTTCAGCTTATTGATTTGGACACCAAGAGCAAGATATTTGATTATGCAGGTATTCTGCTTGCAATTTTACAAATGTTCAAAAAATCTGGTATTACAGCCTTGATACTTTTGAATTCATGTCATCTGGCCTCCTGGGAGCATTGGTGTGTCATTTTTATGAAATTAAATTCTACATTGTTTTATTTGCCCAACAAACATCTTTTGCAATTGGTTTGCTGTTTTGTTTTTTGAAAATAATTTTTCATTATTTTCTTGGAAACCAATTGCTATCATTTTGTTTAAGATGACAAGTTTAAACGTTTCAAACATGCTGCATCAATACATGTGTTTGTTTTCCTGAACAGTACAAATGACTCAGACTAGTTTGTGTGAGATGATTACACCAGCGTTTCAAACTCAAGAAGGTCTACACTATGTCTGACATATTTCAAATAAAAGGTGGGAGGCATGAATTTATAATTTTAGCTGTTGCTGAAACACATTACAGTAAGCAGAACTGCAAGGAACTGTAAAATGATTAACTGACATTGGGAAGTATGACATTTATTTAAATCTAGTACTGCATTCACAGTTGCCTTGCACAGGGACTTTGATGCATATGCCAAGGTTATAATAATAATACTCTTAAGGTCCATTTAGTGCAAGGCTGAGCAGTCACAGTTCCTGTTCAGTTTACATCAAACTCAGTTTTTCTACTAGCAATGAGAAAATTGATGTTGCTGACACTATGAATAGAGAGTCCTGCTAATTGCTTGCAGGCATTTTCATCAGTCTTATTTTACAGTAGAGAGGCTGTTCAAAGACTGGCAGTCTTGGGCTGTGAACATATAAATGTAAAACTTGATATATGCAACAGGTGCTCTAAGTTAGGGTGAATAAATGCAATTGTATACCAGCATGGAACAAATTCTAAAAATGTTACATGGTGTGCAAAATGTTAGTAGTAGATTATTTGTTATCCTTGCTCAAAATGTGAGACTGATGCTCATTTCCTGTTCAATCCATACCAGACTAAATTGTCTTGAAAATCCCAGAAATTCATGAATGTAAAGAAGAAAGACATCAACCATTATACAGGGTAATGAATCCAAAATTGCAATGAATTCAACATTGCTTCATTTTATATTGCTTACCCTTCTGTTAGGACATCCCAAAATAAATTCTACTTAAAAATCCTTAAGTTTATAGATAACTAATTGGACATCTTTTCTTATTTTTTGACTTGTAACTTCTAACACTAGCTTTTTAAACTTTTATCCATAAATCTAGAAGGCTAATAACCTGATATATTTTTAAGCCATGGGTCTAATATAACAGATATTTTTAGCATTATATATGAATCTGGTGTTTGGAAGAACCTCGGTGTATTACAGCTCTAGTGATAAACATGATGAATGAAGATACGCTAACAATGAGTTGGCAATGCCACACATGCATAACCTGCAGCTTTGTACTGTGAAGCCATGTAGAGAAAACCACAGGTGTGTAGTAGCTCACCAGAGCTAATACAGCAATAGGTTACCGCAAGCCACAGTGTGCCTAGGGTCCTCCCAACAACACCCGTGGGCACATTCCCAGTGACACTTGCCCACCTCTAAACCTCTGCCTCTGGTGAATGCTCATGCAATATCGGTATCATCTGAGTCAAATACATACTCTTTTTGCTGAAAACTTCTGTGTTCTTTATTGCCATTCACTTTCTTTAAAACAGCATCTGGTCGCACATCCAATAAACACTTTTATCCTCTTTATAAGGGGAATATTGTAAGGGGAATATTATGTAAGGGGAATATTATTATAGAATCAAAGAACCATTAAGGTTGGAAAAGACCTTCAAGATCATTGAATCTAACCCTTGACCAAGCACCACCATGTCAACCAAACTGTAGCAGTAAGTAGCACGTCCAGCCATTTCTTGAACACTTCCAGAGATGGTGACTCCACCACCTCCTGGAGAAGCCCATTCATCTTTCAGTGAAGAAGTTCTTCCGGATGTCCAATCTTAAACCTCCCTCGGCACAGAATGAGGCCATTTCCTCTTGTCCTGTCACTGGTTGTCTGGGAGAAGAGACTGACTCCTACCTTGCCACACTCTCCTTTCAGGTACTTGTAAAAAGCAATGAGGTCTCCCCTCAGTCTTCTTTTCTTCAAGCTGAACACCACCACCTCCATCAGCCATTTGTCATGTGACTTGTGCTCCACACCCTCAAACAGCTCTGTTGCCCTTCTCTGGACATGCTCCAGCACCTCAATGTCTCTCTTGAAATGAGGGGCCCAGAACTGAACACAGGGTTTGAGGGTGTTGCCTCACCAGTACTGAATACAAGGTGACAATCACTGCCCCGGTCTTCATGGCCACACTGCTTCTGATATGAGCCAGGATGCCATTGACCTTCTTGGCCACCTGGGCACACGCTGGCTCATGTTCAGCTGCTGTCAACCAGCACTCCCAGGTCCTCTTCCTCCAGGCAGCCTTCCAGCACTCTGCCCTCAGTCTCTGGTCTGGCACAGGGTTGTTGTAACCCATGGGCAGGACCCAGCACTTCACCTTGTTGAACCTCATACCGTTGACCTTGGCCCATTGATCCAGCCTGTACAGATTCCTCTGCACACCCCTCCCACCTTTCCGCAGATGAACACTTCCACTCAACTGATAATTGCATTGCAGCTGCCCACTGTGGATGCATTCATCTGTTGTACATTTCCTTCATTGTGTTTATAAATTCTGTTTTCTTAAGCCTGCCTACCCACAGAATACTAAGTGGATTTCAAAGTGGGATTAATTTGTAGGTTTAGTGGTGCAATCGGTAGCAATCTTCTATAATTCTTTCTCTACCATGAACCACACGGGTGGGGAACTTGTGACCCAGAGATTGAATACAGCCCATGCCTGTATTTCTTCAGGCTCATTGCCACTTATTTTTATGTATATTTATTGGCTATTACCAGAGAATGTGCTAGTGACTGTAAAATATCTTTGAAAGGCTTATTTGTCCCTGAGCAGGGAGAGAGTTCCACTCTCCACCCACTGGTAATGTCAAAATAAGTATCAAATATTAAATGAACAGTTGAAAAAAAAGAATTCAATTAGCAGAGGAGGATCAAATTACAGTGAACTTCCCTCCTGGGTACACTGCCCATAATAATGACTTTATTTAGAACTAAATTACTGAAAAGTGTCACTTTAAAATGTGCCCTGTATCTATCTCAGTGTCAAGTTGAAATAGATGCTTTGTGGAATGATAGGATGGTTGAAGTGGATGCATTTCAGAGCTAAGTTAAGCCTTAAGTATTCTTTATAAACTAGAAATTTTAACAGGTGAGGCAGCTTCCAGTCTATTTCAACATATTCTCAAAAGTCTTACAACCTATTTGCAGGGGAAGCAGCTCTCTCTCAGAGGGACAATGCGGTCTGAGCTTCACCTGGACCTTGTCTCTGAGACAGGAAACCAGGCATATTTTACAACTGCAAGCAACTTCACAGAGATTCTTCCTGTGCCTGTGTGATTCTTTCTTATACAAACTTTTCCGTTGTGTTCTTTAAAGAAACCCAGTCTGCCAGCTGGGTTCCTCAGAGCAATTTTGGCAATAAATTGCAACCAGTGTATACGAGTGCTTTCCTTCACTTGTGGCACTACTTCATGAGGCAAATGTAATGCAAGTAGGCTCACTGCAGATAATTTTTGTGTTTTATTGCAAAAGTTCTTTGAAACATCAATGACGTTATCTGTGAAAGACCACAGGCTGGCATTTTTCCAGGCAGTGTTTTGATCTAGTGTAGAGTAAGCGAAATCTAAAAGAAGAAAAAAAAATAAATTCAGGCTGATGCTATTTGCCTGGGCATTTAAGCATGACTTGCCCTGTTCTATCAGTCCTGTTTAAGCGTCATATTAATTTTTCCTACTTTCTCCTGGTTATTGATTTGTACATGTCTCTTTGTGAAAATGGTAAAAAGATATACATAATAGAATAATTCCAAGAAAATCATGAACAGTCCACCTAACTTTTCTTTTACATAGAATTAAACAGGAGTAGGGTGGATTTTTTTTTTCTCTTAATTCCTCTGGAATCCCCATATACCTACTCTTGCATTAGAAAATGTGTACTGAAATAAAATTAATACTTGATTTTTCCTCAGCATATAAAATAGACCGGCTGTCATTTCCAGATAAATACTCCACGGAATCATTGAAGAACAACCTGTGTATTTCAATCTTTGGTTGAGTCTTTGCCATTTTATCTTGATGAGTCTGCATGCTGTTTTACTAGCCAATGACCCTGAGAGAGAGAAGCAAAGCTTAAGGCATTTTCAATTTTGGTTTTGGAACGATTGTAAAGATTGGTCAGATAATTGCTTGCCTGGGGTATAATTCATAGAATCATATAATTACAGAATGGTTTGGGTTAGAAAGCATCTTAAAGATCGTCTAGCTCCAACAGGCTTTCTGAGGGCAGGAACACCTTTCACTAGATCATGTTTCTCAGAGACCCATTCAAGCCAGCCTTGAACACTTCAAGGGATGTGGCATCCAATATTTATTCAGTGGGTGTGGATGGGGTGTTGTCCTGATTACACAGAAGAGGCAGAGTTTAGTACTGTGTGGTCACCAGAGTGCCTCTGTCTGAGGAAACCATATGGACCTGAAGGAGCTGTCAGTCATCCTGGTTTTGTTCCCAGTGGTGAATACCTTCGTGAGGGTAAAACACGTTTTGTTTTTTATATATATATATCTATCTCCTTTTTTTCTGTTAATACTGCTGCTGTCATTGTGTATGTCTTATTCCATTTCCTTGTGCTTTTAGTAAATTGCTATCTCAACCTATAGTCTCTGCGTTTTTGTCCCCGCCTTACCAGAAGGGGCAGGGGAAGGGGAATGTCTTATTTGAAGTTTGATTTCCTGCTGGTGTTAGAACCAGCACAGGCATCCATATCCAATTCATTGAGTTCAACTAAGAACAAGATTAAAAAGTATAAGAAGTGCTGGGCCTCTTTTAATTGTATATCTCATGTATATCTTTTCAAGAGTCTACAAATTCAAGATAAGACGTCTTTGCTATGAATAATATTGTGTACAGTGTTTTAGAAAAATCACTTTGACTTATATCAGGTCTTGTGCATTCAGAAAAATTAACAGACAGTTTGATATCTCTCAGCTTGAACATCCTGGCCCTAAAATTTAGGAGATTCATTCCAGTAGGTGTATTTATGGCTCATCTTCTACTATTCCACCGAGGACAGTTCAGTTTCTGGACATTACTTCCCACCTCCAGAATGGACTGTCTTTAACCCCAGACGCACTGTGATAAAACCAAATAAAGTAAGGTTGTCAAATGAGGAGATGCAGGGTTTGGGGAGCTGCTGTGTAGCATTATGATAGAAATGAGCTCCAAACCAGGGACAGCAGCAACAGTGTGGCGAGAGCAGAGCAGCACACACAACAGGCAAGCTGACTCAGCAAAGAAGTTGCCTTCGCTGTACTCAGCACTGGGATTGACAAATGCAAACAAGCTCTCATTTGTAGCTGCTCTGTGCTTACTGCTCACACGCGGATAGCTCTTTGCCGCTGCAGAGTAATTCAGTTCAGCTTGACTGGGCTAAATCAGCTTAGACCACGTCTTGTTTGCATGGGCTGACAGCAGGCAGAAAGGTGGCTGTCATGGCTTGGCTGGCATAAGCTTCACATTTTCCCAGCCCTCACTTCTCAACATCTACTGAACACCAATATATTTTTACGTGATTTTTTTACCTACTAGTTTTTTTGAGTTGCACAAAGATATCTTCTAAAATTATTGCCTTGATGTAGCATTGCACAAGATTTGACTAATTCAAATGCAATTACCAATTTTCTCACTTTAGTGAATGCATTCGGTTCTGACTATCTAATTTGAAAAAAATTACTGGAAGAAAAGGAAAGGGAAGAGAAAAACATGTAGAGGAGAGGTAAATGAGAGCAGAAATCTAAAAAGAGCCGTTTGCTGTTTACTCAGTTTGGAAAAATCAAATAAATTAGTGAGAAAGATATTCAGATATGCTGAGAACAATAAAGCTAATCAGGAAAGGCCAATATAGGGATGATACTTGAATGCAAAACCTAAAGAACTTTGTATAAATAAAAAGCAAGTTATATATATGTATATTTCAGTACAGTTTTTGGTAATACATTTATACGCTGAGGAATCATTCCTACAAGAATGTAATTGTGAAATAAGTGTTTGCAGAAACTTGCACTGGATTTAGACTACCTTTGAGAAAATTACCAGAATAATCATCACAGGAATGATAATCACAGGAATATCATCCTCATGTTTTAAATCAGAATCTGAGCACTTCACCTCTGGAAAACACTTTTTCATGCAGTAAACTACTGCGAAAATTAGTTATCTTTTGTTGTGTACATACCTTTCCCTCAGATATTTATAACCAGTTTGAGATCACCAAATCACATGAACCACTGTTTTTTTTAAGGTTGTTAGTAGATTCATTATTCCTAAATTATTGAAATAATAAAGTCGGAGAAAGCTAATGGTGCAGGCCATGACAGCCAGCAAAATCATTGATTAAAATATGTAATAAGCTTATGTGCAAGATGGAACTCTAGATGGAGCAGTTCTCTTTGTTTGAACTTTGTTTGCTGGGCTGATAATGATTTCAGTAAGTTAGCAACTATTACACAAATAACTGGCCTAAATATGATGACACTGTTCTGTTGAAACATTCAGACTCAGATTGGACTTCCTAAATAAGAAGTTCGTACATTAGTATAGGAGGAAAACCTGAAGTGAGTGTTCCCCTTCCTAAATTTATTATTTCAAGTAACAGCAAAAGGTGTTTTATGATATAACAAAATTGCGTAGTGCAGCAAAAAGTAATGAAATACTTCATATCAATTTTCTTGAACATATGATTTGCCCTAATGGAAAACTAACACTTAAAAAGCAGAAATATGGAAAAGGTCTACCAAAATATGGGATTTATGGGAGCTAAAATGTTGTGTCATGTGCCAGTGTTACCAGATTAATTTCAAGTGCCTCAAATCTCTGCATGTTGTGGTCTTTAGACAAAAGCTTCATGTAGTCAATTTTCAGTCCTGTCTCATGGGAGGAAGATGGAGGGTTGCCAGTGGCCAGGCTTTCCCTTCTAAGTCCTTGTTCACAATCAAGATAGCCAGAAAAATATAGTTGTCTCAGAGTACTCTGCTTGGACTTCTGAAGCCACGACAGAGAGCATGCCTGGCTGCTTAGCTCCATGAATACTATGTGTGCCCTGGCCCGTGCTTCTCTAAAACTTTCTCGGACAGTGCACCTCCCTAATATGCTTGCAGAGAAGTAGTCCCATTCACCTAGTGGGTTTGTCCCCCCTCAACATCTGTTAATGGTATAATCACTACTGAATTAAAGATTTAAACTACAACAAAACCCCAAAATAAAAACAAAACAGCAACAGCAATAAAACCCAAACACACACACAAAATAACAAAAACCCCTAAACTAAAACCAAAACCAAACTCAAAACCAAGAAAGAAGACTAACCTCCTTTGGTCAGATTGCCTCTGTTCTCCATGCAAAGGAGATGCAAAAGAGTAGATTCCAGTTAAGTTCCTTTTCCTAATTAAACTTCCCTCCCAGAAAATTAGATGCAAAAGAAATGGCCTTTCATACCTGATCTCCCAAACTAAAGTTGATGCATGAGGTAAAGCTGTTCACGTTAACAAAATTCTCTTTCCCTTTAGAATTAAACTTCAAGGAAAGCAGCTATTGGAGCCTTGCATTTTGTTAATAGCCATTCCTCATTTTGAAACTAGCCTCAAGCCACATGAGCAAAATAACATCTAATGTGCACAAAGACCAGATGATGGTAAATTAAAAGAATCAGTTCCAGAGAATGTAAGATTCTTTGCAGACATAGCATAATGAACATTAATAAAAGGAAAGTTCTTGTGCCAATATGTAAAAACCTGCAACTGAGAGAATGACAGGTATAGTTCTTTTAGTTCTTTCATTTTTTTACCCTGTCCCCAGCCATTTACACGGTTGGCATCATGGGCCAAGTTTTTTTAATGGAGATGTGAATTAAAGACCTTGTAGATGGTTTAAGTCAATTGGCTATCATTCCATCCTGCCTGACATGCATTCATTGACTGTTGATAAATGCCCCCCAAGATTTTTCTGCTAAACTGTGATCTATCAGTAGAGTATATATTTAAGGAAAGCATAAGATTTCTTGAGCCTCTGGCAAAAAAATTAGATTTGCCGACACAAGATGCTGAGCCACATTGCTAAATGTGATGCTGTGACAGAAGACAATCTGTGGAATATTGTTTGCCAGTGGTCGAAGGTATGAGTCAACAGAAATGTTCTCTACCTCTCTCCTGATCTAGATGAAAAGTGTCATTATAGATTAATAAATTATATAACCTAATGCTATGATTTCAGCACATTTGTCACTTTACATTCACATGCAAGACAAAATAGAGTGGAGATACATATTTTCTAACTGGGAATTTCTAAATCAATAGTCATTCTACAAAAGGAGCTATGTTAACAAATGAATATGGGTGGTTGGCAGAAAGCAAAATTATGCCTGGAAGAGCTTACAAATCACAAAGGAAAGCAATCACTTAATTTCTGTTGAGTGAGTAGCAGTTAGCAAGATAAACACTGCACTGTACCAATTTATATGTGATTAGAACAAGGCAAAAGATGAGAGAAATGCATGGCATTTAATGAAAGGTTATGAAACACTGGAATATTAATTCTAGGGTATATAAATAGTGGATTTTTCTCTGAGCAGAGTACCTAACATCAGACTAATCACAATATAAAGAGCAAAATTATTCTTTAGTTCCTGTGAAAAAAGTCACAGTTTTACCATTAACTGCATGGCAGTGAGACAGGTGCCTTTACTAAATTTTAGTATACTGCCCAGCTGTGAAGTTAATCCACAGCTGAAAAGATCAGTCTAACTCTGCTAGATAAATTAAATCCAGTGAAAATCTAACCAAGAGGTGAGCTGTTTCACAGACACAGAGGTCTCTTGCACAGTTCATACAGACAGGGCAGCCCATAACAAAGAATTACGTTTCCATTGTCAAATTAACTATGAGCTGAAGATTCGGAACTTCCAAAGTTTGATTACTTCAAAAGTCTCTTTGTTTAAAAGCCATGCTCATTTTCAAAGCAAGTTACCTGTCCCCATACTCACACAGATACACATTTGCACACATGGACTAATATAACTTTTCTCAATTCTGTAAAGTTTTTAACTAGAAAATAAATAGGAAAGAAAACTAAGAAAAGGGAACACTTCATAATAGGATCAGGGACCCAGAGTTGTGAAGAAAAACATATTTTCATAAATCAAGTTTGCATATTGATTTAAAACTTAGAATATTATTTTCTTTCACTGAAACCATATCCAGTGTTTTAGTGAAGGTCCCAAATTCAGATGTAATCACTGAAATTTAAGAGTTTCCTGAAGGAAAATCAAGTTTCCATCATTTTACTTCAGAGTTCATAGAATCTCTAACTAATCTCTTCACACAACTCATAGTACTCTCTAAAACAGAGACCTACCTCATAAAAATGGGCCTCTATCTTTGCAGTGGTGTTTCTGTGCATTGATAGCTTTCACAGCAACCAAAGTTTACATATGAGTCCTCAAGGACAAATGATGTAAAGAACAGCAGCATTGTTAATGGGAGGGTTACGGATAAGGATCCCTATATTCACTAAGATTAAAAGACCTCTCACTAAACTTTTTCAATCATTCTCTCACAAAATGCTTTCAATACACAGAACTTGCTCCAAATAAAATGCTATAAGCCCCTAGAGGCCACAGTGCAGTAGAAACAGACACTAGATGTTTTACTGAAGAAGAGTAGACATAGTACAAAGCAAGAAGTAAAAAAGCATCATAAACAAGCCTCACTTTTCACACTTTCCTGAGTCTGAATCTCTGATGAACAACTTCTTGTATTTTCCAGTTCAGGTACTATAAAAGATAGTCAAATTATCTGGATTTTGTGCTTTTCCTTTAATGGCAGTAAAGAAATCTCACTAAGACAGATTTCTTGTAAGTATTTGAGCTATCTAGTCAAAGCTAATCTATCCAGTTATGTGTCCCAAAGCCAGGACCATGTCTACATAACTTTGCACAAGAATGCTCATGTTTTTCACCATACTAGTAGATACTTGTAGTCTGTCCTGACACTTTTAAGCTCTACTCTCCTGTGCTGAACAGATGCGGTCATTGTCCAGTTTAACGCATCTGACTGAAGGAGAAAATATAAGGAGGTAATGACCTTTAACTTAAAGTTGGGAAAGTGCTTGGCCACATGATTTCTGCTAATTTGAGCACAGATTATTTCTGAGCACTTGCCTGGTTTTGGTCACAAAACCCTGGTGTCTGCACAGGCAGAAGAAGCAACAGTTGAGTGCTAGTGACAGTTGAGTAGTTGGTGTTTTCTCTGCTAGATGTCAGCAACGGTTTCTATCTGATTGCTGCAAGCAATGTTTTCCAAACAGTAGGCAAAATCCTGCCTCTGCAGATTTCAATGGCAAAACTCAGCTGACTTCAGTGGGCTCAGAATTCAATTTACTGACACTGTATTTTAAAACTCAGATTTTGCCAGAGGCCAGCAGTCCTTCAGAGAAAAAGAATTCTTAAAAAAATATAGAACAAGAAGGAAAAATCCATTTCTTTCCTAACAGCTAAAACACTTTCAGTGCAATGGGTACAAGAGCAAATAATCTTTCTCACTGTATCTTAAGGGAGTTTTTAGTGTATATGAAATGTAATCTCTCTTTGGATCACAACAACCTGTTCGTTGCATTCAGCCAAGAGCCTCTATTCCTACGTATGCAATTGGACGACTTGTTATAAATGTTGTCTTGGAGTCTGTGCCTGCTGATAGCTCCACTTCCCACCAGTAAAACTTCCTTTAATCAGGGAGATTAAGCTTTTAGTTCTTTCTTAGTGAAAGTGCCTTTGCCTTTGCTAATATCTCCAGTTTAACTACGAAAAATATTAAAATTATCAAAAGTGAGGTAAGACTAAGTGACCAAGTTTAAAAATGCATCACTCCCACTGTCACTAAACACAAGGTCCAAGACACTGACAGTCTCTAGTAAGTCCCATGATGACTGTTTAGACTGGTTACAGATGCTGATAGTCTGGAGAAAGAGGTATGAAGATATATCTCAGCAAAAGTTTTACTTTTAGATGATGCAGAAAGGATTGGCCAGTTGGGACTTTAGTGACATCCTTTGATGTAAATTTTTATATGTAAATGGAATTCATGCAAAAGATGACTGAATACTTCTTCCTCATTCTTCTTCACATATCAATATATCATCTGTGAATAAAACAATTTGATATTGCAGACCTCCATATGTTTTTCTTTTTAATATTAATGACAAAATATCATCCATTACTTAGCTTCAAAATGTTTTATATAGTTCATAACAAGTTAGAGTATGAGACAAGGTCAAGTTACTATAACTTTAATCTACAAGGATCTGACACTGAGCAGAAAAAAAAGCATTAAAGTTTTCTTACTCTAAATTGGCTGTATTTTACATCATAGGTTTTGAGTACATTACAAGGTAAATACAAAGAACTTATCACTGAAACCATATTGTTTTCTACAAAACTGTATTTTTAATAGCCCAGTATTTTATTGGGCAAATCGTTTCATGCAGTGGGATTGGAAAGGTAGAAAAACATATTTTGTTCCCCTCTTTGAATATGGTAGCATAGATTTTCCTGATTTTTTAAAATATTTTTTTATTTTCATGCAATAAATATGAATTTGTTGCTTGACTTGATCTTAACATTGAATTCCTTCCAATTACTTACTACTATTATGCACAAAAATGATTAATTAATAAAAATATTAACAACAATAAATGCAAAAATTTAAACATTTTCACATTAATATTTCTGTTTCATTTCATGTTAAGATTTTCATGGCTTAGGTGTATACTCATAGGCACAGAAAACAATATGTTTCACAACTAATTTTAGATCATATGTTAGGATGCCAGTCTTTTTTGCAGGAAGCACCTACTCAACAAGCTTGTTGAATTATTTTCCTCTCAAGAATTTAAATTTCTTCTAATTTGTGAGTTTATTTGTACAAAGAAAATTATTTATATTAAAAAAACCCAAAAAAAAGCATTCAATTTTTTATCTTTTTTTTACTTCATCTACTCTGATTCTGCAAGTCAAAAAATAAGAAAATGAAACAAAACAACAAAAGAAGGAGTAAAATCTTCATCATTAAAAGATAGGAGGAAAAATGAAATCATATACATGGCTTTGGGTGAATACAGCAGATGTTAGTTCCTCCAACCATAATCCTCAACATCAAGTAGTCCTTAAAGACTCTGTGTGGAAGTGGTTTCCAAAATGCCTGGATTGTCATGATACTATGTTTGAATTCTAGCTATTACTCATTTCAGTTAGGCTCAGTTTCAGGAAATCTGAGAAGCTTTGAAACATATGTGCCTACACTGCTAACTGTTTTTCCCCCCACCCTCCGCCTCTTCCTTTCATTATCTTCTCCCCACAACCTTTTCTTCATTTCCCTTGACTTCATTCAGCTTTCTCATGCTGGCATTCATAATGAATAAATTCACTGGTACAGCTAGGAATATATTACTGTTGAATATTCCCTGCAGCAAAGTTCCATCAAAATTGCTTATCACTGACAGATGCCCACTCAGAGATGCAAAACTGCCTAACTCAGTCCTCCCTTTCCTACACAGTTTTGTGATATGAGAATGAAAATGGACGTGGGAGGATGACAACCTTTGCCTCCAAGGTACAAATCTCTTAAGTGTTCTAATTATTTTGATTCCCATCCAGGCTGCTGGAAGTTTACCTATTTCATGTGTGCTGGCATTCACCAGCCTGCAAAAATAAGGCCAGCTTGAATAACCTCATTGTTTGAACTGCTTTCCAAAATTAATACTCTCAGGACATTCTTTCAAAAAACAGGAAGGAGATGGGAAATAACACTCTCAAACTGTATGAATAGTTCTTGGTTCTCTTGTGTTCATTCACACATATATTTTGTTTTTCACACACACACACCCACACACACACACCCACCCACACACACACACCCGCCTGTGCAACCCCAGCACTTTCTCTAGTAATGGATTCACTTCTTTTCCTCCTCCAGCTTTTTTTGAAAGATAGGAAAGTGCTTCTACTGTTAGCATCACTAAACCACATTACTGAAAATTTGGCCATCACACCACAGACGCAGTGTTTCGAGTGTGATACTAATGTCAAAAGACCTGTTGATATTAGCAGATGGCAAGGCATTTGGGATGTGCTGGTGAAAGCTTGCACATGAATTCTGCCTCTGAGAAATCAAGAGGGTGGACATACCTTTGCGCTGTGCTCCTTTATGACTGTGGATTGTGCTTGGATGCCTGCACTGGGTGTACAGAACATTCACCAAGTTATCAGCAAACATGACTAGACGGACTTCTTGAACAGTTATTCATGCTAAACCACCCAATAACAGCAAAGGGTTTCAGGCAGTCTTCCCCGCATTCACTGATGTATGACCTTTGACATGGTCCCTACAACATCCTTCTCTCTAAACTAGAGACAGATGGATTTGATCGATGAACCGGATGTTAATCTGTTGGATTGTCACATCCAGAGAGTAGAGTTTAATGGCTCAATATCCTGCTGATCTCCAGATCCACATGGAGATCAGCATCAAGTGGTGTCCCACAGGGGTCTGTACTGGGAATATCTTAATATCTGCCTAGCATCTTCATCAGTGATATAAAGAGTGGGATTGAGTGTAACATCAGCAGTTTACAAAAGACATCAGGCTCAGAAAGGACAGGATGCTATTCCAGAGACGGACTCGAGAAAACTCAAGAAGTGGGCCCTTCAACAAGAACGAGTGCAAAATCCTGCACTGGGGTTGGGGCAACCCCCTGCTATCAACAGAGGCTGTAGGAGACAGGTATCGAGAGCAGCTCTGCCAAGGACTTGAACATACTGGTGGACGAATGGCTAGACATGACCCAGCAATATGCATTTGCAGCCTGGAACACACAACGTGTCCTGGGCTGCATCCAAAGCAGCATGGCCAGCAGGGCCAGGGAGGGGATTCTGCCCCTCTGCTCTGCTCTGCGCTGCTCTGCTCTGCTCTGCTGAGATGAGACCCCACCTGCAGGGCTGCATCCAGCTCTGAGGCCCCAGCACAAGAAGGACATGGACCTGTTGGATTGAGTCCAGAGAATGATGATAAAGAGGATTAGGGGGCTGGAGCACCTCTCCTATGAAGACAGGCTGAGAGAGCTGGGATTGTTCAGCCTGGAGATGAAAAGGCCCCAGAGACACCTTATTGCAGCCTTTCATTACCTAAAGGAATGTAAGAGAAAGATGGGAACTGAATTTTTAGCAAGGCCTGTTTGATAGGACTAAAAGAGGGTAAATTCAGGCTAGATATAAGGAAGAAGTTTTTTACAATGAGGGTAGTGAAAAACTGGCACAGGTTTCCTAGAGAGGGATACTCCATCCCTGGAAACATTCACAGCTGGGTTGGATGGGGCTCTGAGCAACCTGACCAAGTTTTAGATTTCCCTGCTCATTGCAGGGGAGTCAGATTTGATGATGTTTAAAGGTTCTTTCCAACCCAAACGATTTTATGATTCTATGACTCTGTGTGTTCATGGAAGGACAATGCACGTCCCTGCTGCGAGGCACAACCGAGGCCCTGCTTGTAAGTGAAGTAGAAGTATGAAAAACTGGTTTATTGAACCTTAAAGGAAGAGAAGCTCAATCCTGCAAGTGCATCAATCAAGTCTGTGCCACTGCTCGGCAAATTTGAACTGCTTTGTATTTGTTGAGAGGGAGGATAACAAAGTGAGACTTCCACCTGTTTTTATATATACAAACCACATGAAGTCTGCTCAAGTTTGATTCATTTTTTGCCCACATATGGAAAGCAACCACATACTGTCTATCTTATTTTATATCAAGACTGCAGAGCAAAGAGCTGTCTCCAGCAAAAACAAAATTCTAGTGGTTTTTTTACTCTACAACAGAGGTGGAGTTGTAATAGGAAGAAGTATCCATTTGCACTGAAGTGTTTTGCACTGCCTCCCTCTTTAACTAAGCATTTCTAGGAAAGTAGACAGGACTGCTGAAACATTCACAAATTCCCTGCAAAATAGATCCCATCTCCATTTTTTTTCTCTTCCAAATTTTTCCTCTTTCTTCAAAGCCAGACATTGGATGTAAACTGAAGCAAAAAAACCTACATGTATTCTCCACCTAACTTGTGGAAGGCGCTGAATTCTGTGCACTTATAACATTGTTGGTTGCAGCATGCTGTGTACCTGGGTTCAAAGTGAAGTTTGTACTTTTGTTCTCTTGCCAGTACTTTTGATCTATTCCAGAAGACTACTGCATCCTTCTTTGCCACTGTACATCTCCAGCATGCTGTGTAAATTTGAGCTTGGAAAAAAAAATATAATTTGAGTACAGAAGAAAGAGAAAAAGAGACTTTAAAAAGCATTGTTCTAGGCTTACAGTACTGAGGAGACAAAAAAATAGGCATACATGAACTCTTGTACTGGTTACAGTAAAGTCAGTTTAAAACAGTCCTTCAGACCCACTTTTTACAAGCAAGAGATGTTGAAAACTACTGAAAACAGCTTTCTCTTTCCCGCTCCATTTCTCTCCATTCTTCCCCTCCCCCACCAGCACCCCTATGCCATTAATTCAGCTCAAAGATATTTTGCACAGGTGTTTATGTAACTGTGATACACTGGGAAAATTCCAACTCAAATTGATTCAGCTCAAAGACCTCCTAACCGCACTTCCATCAGCACAGTGGGGTGGTCTAGATCCATAGTAAATGGCCAGTTCAAGAAACTCTGCAGACTTTCTCTAACCTCCCTAAACCAGGCTACTTAGCACTGGTGTGTATCAATGAATCCATTGCTAGTAATGAATTTCCTGTTACAAAAAATATTGGACTGCTGAAGCAAGCAGGGTAAAAGTTTAAGTGACCGTCTCGCTGTTTCTTTTCCCTGTGGTTTGCTTGGAAAACACATCTCCAATTGTTTTACCATAAGCTAAGTTGGTTCAATGAGTTGCCACTAGACAATTTTAAAATGGCTGAGAAGGTTTTAAGTCCCAGCTATTTCAAAACATTACTTTTCAAGGTTGCAAAAAATTAATGTTAAGAAACAAAGTTAGCTTGTATAGAAAAGGTATTTATTTAACATTATAAATGCTAAATGCTGAATGGTTTTTTGATGCTGAATAAAAAAAAATATTTGGGGAAATTGCTCTCTTGGCAAAGTCACATACATTCATTTGAAACAAAGGATCATTTAAAAGCAAAATAAAGGAATCTGTGGTGCACATAGTCATTGAGAGTCTTTGGCTGTAAATTCTCCTCCCTTTTCTCTGTGGAAGCACATGTCTTTGCCTGCTGTTCATCAGCCTTGATTTTGATGGGGTGATTTTTAGTCAGCTGTCTCTATCATTTTGGCACAGACAAAAATCCTTTAAAAAATGTTACACTTCATCAAAGTGTATCATGAGACTTCACGGTCATTATCTCAATGGTTGCTCTGATGTGCTACAATTGGCAGGGCCACAGACGGTGGGGGGTGTATTAGAAGAAAGCCAGTGTTTCATGTGGAAAGCTGGCAAGCCTCTCCAAGCTTCTGTCAACAACTCAGCAGTCTGATCCGATGTACTGAGTGCTGATTATGCTCTTGTTTCTGTAGGAAGTAAACAAGAAAATGAATTCCACAGCACAACACAGCCTCTTTGTATCTTTAAAATGGCGTGGCTGGAAACCAGCCAGCCTCGTTGAAAGTTTGGCCATTTGTGTCATCAGAGCCCTGGTACTGATGGAGGCTTTGATTACAGCTTGGATCCAGCACGGAGACCTTTCATGGACAACCACTCAGCAAATAAAGGCATTGATAGGTTGTTGGGTCAATTTAGCCATAAGGGCGTAGAGCAAGGTCCTTTTGAAAAGACTAATGGATTAGCTACACAACCAGTCCCACTGTAGGGCCTTATTTCTCAAGTAACTTCATGACTGCTTTCCAGCTTGGCAGGGACTCTCTTCCTCTAAAGCTAGCTCCAGCGCGTTCTTGTTATCAATAGTGCAGCTCAAAGGATTAGACACAAAGAGCTTTACAATTTAATGAAAACAGCTGTTGAAACAACAATTAAGGCAAACAATAGTTTGCATGAAAAACTATTAATTATGCAAAGTTATGCAGAAAGTAGAATACTCTTTTATTCATAACCACCTAACGTGACTGACAGAAAGTTAGACACCTTCTCCACTGTTGATTTAAATGTTTCACCAAGTGGTGTTGCTTATAACAATATTCACCATTTTTTGCTTTGTTAACATTTGAGCAGCTAATGGTTCAGAGCCTATGAATTCTCTGTGGTATGGCTGCAGCAGGAACAAGTAAAACAGTAATCTAACAGCTAATATTTCAGGTTGAGGCAGTACTGAGCTCTGAAGTTTACAGCGCTACTTCACTACGAACAATGCCTCACAAAAGCAGTATGCCATATCGCTGTTTCCATGTATTTCTCCCTTTTCTACCCTGATCCCTTTACACAGTCTCTTCCGTCATGTGCCTTTGTGGTGATGCCTTAAAGGCAGGCACTTGGTCAAATCACTCACCACAGGTTGCTTCAGCAGTATCCGCCTGACACCCCCTTCCTACCTTCAGTGAACTGCTAGCCCCCTGCCTCCTTGTCTTCCTTCTCACTGGCTCTCAGAAATTCATTGCTGCTCTATTTGCAGTCTCCATCCTTGACTAGCAGTGCTGAGAATTGACTTATAGTCTTTTGAATACAGTATGTTCCACATCTTGCCTCCTTCCAGCACCTTGAACCACCCTACCAAGAAGTCTCATTTAAAATGTTATTAGCTTTGCAGATATAAATACTGTCTTATGCCTCCAATTACTGTTTATTTCAGCTGCCAGTTAATTGGCATGCTCTAACACCCTTATTAAGCCAACTTGAAAATACTGCTTCAGAATGCCTTGGGAATATAACTAATTTCATGCTAGAACCTAGTACGTAGGATCTGACACTCTTTCATATCTTCAGTAATCCATTAGGTGACTGTAACTTCTTTCAGTGACTGGATGAAAGCTTTATTAGTCATAGGGTCTCTACTCCAAACACATCACTGGAATTTAGTTCAGTATCAGCACTAAAATGCAATTTCTGACTTTCTGACTAAATAGACTATCAGTGATGTCCCAGAATGTAGTTTCAGATATCCACTTTAAAAGCTTTCTGCTAAATAGGATTATAATTCTATTCGAACATTTATTTTTGTTTCTTTGAGCAGTTTTAATTTAACAACAAATATATAGCAGTGACTAAAATAAAATAAAATAAAATAATAACTCCATACTGGATCAGCTCCTCAAATGATGCAAAAAGAATTGTGCCACATTATTTAAGAATCTCACACAATATTTCAATCAATGTCCTGTAAAGCTACTTCCTTCAAAAATCCAGAGCATAAACTCCCTTCCCTCATCCACCTCATCTGCTAAATATCTTCTTTTTTCCCTTTTTTCCTTTCAGTTTCATAAAGTAAGGACTTTTTTATCCACGCTGGCTGATGCTTAAAAGTGGGATCTTCTGTTATCAGTATGTCTCTAGCAGACTGTGAAAGTTCATTAGCACATTTGCTGGCAGTAATCCAGTTAGCGTATATTTGTTCAGAATCTCAAAAATAATTTTGTTATGAGGAAATGTAAGCTCATTTTCAATTGTAAAGTTAGACAGAAAACAAATGCCCTATACAGCATGATGCAATTTATATTTTTCACTAGAGACTTCTAAACAGCATCTGAAATTTGAAAGCAATTACACCAGTTATCCAGACGTGATTTTTCAATCATTTTGGCTTTTTTTTAATTTTAAAAAATTTCTTCAGCAGCTCTTATTCAGTGATACTTCTCATAGCTGTCATGCTGGCACAGCATTCCCTTCTCTTCATTAGTCATTCAGCTCATGGAGCTTAATTGGACAAGGCTAGAGCGAATTTGACAAACATCACAGCAGCAGAAAAAGCAATCACTCTTTCAAGATGAAAATTTGTTTGATGTCTTACTGTGTAACTCATTTAGTCTCCTTGGGCATCATGTGACCTGAATGTTAATCAGCCATTGATTGGCTTCTCTCCGTGGACAGTCACGTGGCAGGAATATTAATGGACTGGGACTGGTAGAGGCACTGGTAGGCAACCTTTGGATTGGCTGCCAGGTTAAGATAGGGAGATAAGTGGGTGCTTGATGAACACTTGACAGAACTTCACAGAAAATTAAGGCCCTAAAATAGCATGAGAAAGTCTTGTCAAATCAAGCATGATTATCATTGAATGCTTAAGGAATTCATCATCTGCATGAAATTGATACACTTCAGTACCAGCAGGCCCTGGAGTCAGCAGGGACTCATCAGACTTTTATTTATATGTGTTCACCAAATCACATTAATTCTGAGAGCTAAAACATGCTAAGGATGAAGGTTATTTTCTGTTCAATCTAATTTATCTCTGACAATAATCATCACTAATAATATGTCAAATTAGATTGCAGTCACTTTATGCATGCATGCTGATTTGGAAAATAGTGTTAAACCATCCCATAGTAATTAACAATTGCTAAAGGTGTGCAGGGCCTAAAGTCATCAGCCTATCTAGATAGAAAATTACATTTTATAGAAGGGATTTATAGATACATATCCTTATCTGACTCTGAATATAAATTACAACATGTAAAAGTAGATGTAATTTTTTATTAAGCAATTAGGGCTAATAATCTTTGAAGGAGGTGTTCCCTCTCTCCAAATTATTTTCGCCCAAATTCTGCTACTCTAGAAACAGAAAGGATTTATACAATTGCTTTGTTAGAATGAATGATTCTTTGTTCTTCATATTTTCCTTTTTTGTTTTTCCTTTTACTGTGGGTTAACTTTCTAAACATTTACTAACAGCTTCTAGCTTTTAGTACAGATTTAGCAAGGTTTTGCAAGTAATTATACACAAGTCTATTCACTGTACAAGCATTAACAGCAGCAGTTGTACTGTAATTACATGTATTATAACAATGCACATTCCACAACATCTGCCAGTGTTATTAATTTAATACATTCTGATCTTAATGTGATACTGGTGGGTGGGGGTTGTTGTTGGTGGTGTTATTGGGTTTTGCTCCCATTTTTTTCTTTTAGATGAAAGCAAGATCAGAAATTATGCACATTAACCCACCCAGAATCCCCTATTCTTAAGGAATCATTAAAGCTAAAATTGCTTCTTCTGAAATGCTGTTAATGGTTCTTTTTTTCACAGTAGGTATTTCATGGTACTGATTGCTTTAATAATACTTTTACAGTCTCTTGACTTATTAAGTATTACTGTATTGCAAAATACTTCATTTAAAACTGTCTGCTTGGTAATGAAGTTTTAAGGGAGCACTTATATCCTTTTTGGCTGTTTTTTGCACACACACGTTCACATACACGCACAAAAGCATGCTTTGGCTTACAGAATTACATTTTAAAAATAAGAGGAAAATAATCTGTTGTTTCTTATTTTCCCTACTCTAATCTCTCGTGATCCTGGTACTGCCTCTCTCTCTCTTTGGAGACCCTCTTTATTGATTAAATGAATCTGCTCAAAAGGCTGGTTCCCAGGCTCTTTGATCTAATCCGATCTGATCTTATCCGATCACTTCAGCAGGACATTGGGGAATTAACAATAAGCAGCTTTACCACAAGTGTTTAATAACTCAACACAATCTCCTTATGGCTCCGAGCTGCTCATGTTCTCATCCAGTCAACGGCTCGCGGTGTAACAGATTGGACATCCCTCTGAACCTGAGGAATTTTCATGCACTGTGAAACTAATCGCTTCAAGTTCCTTCATAAATCACACAAAGCAGATTTCAGCATCTTAACAAATTGAAAAAAAAAAAGGAAAAAAGGAATGGGGGGAGGAATTCATCCACTGAGCTAAGGACTTGGAAGGGGCACGAGGAGGGGAGGAGGCATAATCTAAATTCTGTCATCTTATTTAATGTGTTTCTCATCTGCTTAACTTTCACAAGCATAAAATAATTCAGGCAGACTAAAGCTTTACAACCCTTCAAGCCCACACTGACCTTATTTCTTTCCCTGTATGATGGAAAACATGTGGTTGCTGCAGCAGTTGCTTTATTTTGTCCCTGTAAAAATCCCTGAGTTTGCTGTTGGCATGAAATTAGGCAGGTAGCAACATATCACAGACTGGCATGGTATTTTAACTTGCCATTGCAGGTGGCTACTAACAGTGAATGGATGAGCAGATGGGATGCCTTGATGCTGACAGGAGAATCAAGGTTACTATTTTGAAATTCAAGAGCAGTAGCATATCCAAAATGGATCCAGTATGAGATTTGTTTATCCCTTACACCTTTTCCTGTCACAGTCCTCCAGACAAACAGAGTTTTACTTTTACTTTCCATGTACCAGAAGGAGAATCACAGCCGTTAAAATTTGTGCTGTCTTAACTCTAAACAGAATCAGAGAATGAGCTGAGTCGGAAGGGACTCAGAAGACTCATTGAGTCCAGCTCCTGGCCCTGCACAGCACCATCCTCAAGAGTCACACCAAGTGCCTGAGAGCATTGACCAAACACTTGAACTCTGTCAAGCTGGTGCTGTGACCACTTCCCTGAGAAGCTGTTCGATGCCCACACACTCACCGAGTGAACAGCCTTTTTCTAACATCCAACCTAAACATCCCCTGACAGCTTCAGGCCATTCCCTCTGGTCCTGTCACTGGTCACACAGACAAGAGATCAGTGTCTGCCCCTCCTTTTCCCCTCTTGAGCAAAATGTAACTGCAGTGAGACTTCCTCTCCATCTCTTCTTCTCCTGGCTGAACAGACCAAGTGAGTCTTCTCCTCAAGGCCTTTCACCATCTTTGTAACCTTCCTTTGGATGTTCTCTAATAGTTTAATACCTTTCTTATATTGTGTTGCCCAAACCAGCCCCCAGCACTCGAGGTGAGGCTGCCCCAGCTCAGAGCGGAGCAGGACAATCCCCTTCCTTGCCCGGCTGGCAATGTTGTGCCTGATGCCCCCCCGGACAGGGTTGGCCCTCTCAGCTGCCAGGGCACTGCTGACTCATGTTCAACTTTCCAGGACCCCCAGGTCCCTCTCCATGGCGCTGCTTTCCAGCATCTCATTCCCCAGCCTGTCTATATATCCAGGGTTTCCCCATCCCAGGTGCAGAATCGGGAAGTTTCCCTTGCTGAACTTCATATGGTTGGTGATTGTCCAGACTCCTGATTTGTTGAGGTCTCTCTGCAGGGCCTCCCTGTCCTCGAAGGAGTCAGCAGCTCCTCCCAGTTTTGTATGTCTGTGAACTTGCTCAGTATTTCTTCCAGTCCTCTTGTGCTGGCTGTGACTGATGACTGTGTTTTCTTTCAGCATTTTCAACATTTCCAAGAATATCTTCTCCATAACCTCATCAGACACTGAAGTGAGACTGACAGGCCTGTAGTTTCTTGGGCCCTCCTTCTTGCCCTTCTTGAAAATTGGGACAACATGCCCCAGCTTACAGTCAGCTGGGACCTCTCCAGATTCCTAGGATTGCTCAAAAATTATTGGGAGGTTTTGTGATGACACCAGCTACCTCTTTGAGGATGCTTGCGTGAATTCCATCATGCCCTAAAGATGTGCAGGGATTCAGCTGAAGGAGTGAAAAAGTTCACTCATCAGAGACAGGAACCAGGCCTTTTAGACCCATGAAGAAGGCCTTAAAAAATCTGGCAGTTTTGCTGTAGAGCCAGCTCATATGGCTAATGCCTTTGGGATTCCATTGAGCAAGTTTAGCATTTATCCAACACCTCAAAATTAGGTTCACTAAGTCCTTTTACATAGTTGTGAATACTCCTATACAGTAAACAAAAAGTATTAATAATGCAAACATACATATCAAATTAGATTCACCTGAAATGTATATAAACCCAATTGCAACAGTTTTGTTAAGAGTTTTAAGGAGGCATAGAAGGTGTTTAATAATTGTTTTTTCTGCCAATAAATTTATTGAATTATATCAAAACCTGGCTTTTTAATACAGGTTCTAAATAGTACCAACTGTAAATGTAGCCATTAATTTCATGGTTTCTTAGGAAGGCAGTTATCAACTGCCAGAAAGTTCCTTGCTGGATTTCTTAACACTTCAGGTTACTCTACAGTATGGCTATAAATGACAATGGATGTCTAACCAAGGTATCTCATATTGCTCAGATCTTACACCAATTAGAAATTCTAAAATTATTGAAGCTGCAGTTCATTTTCAGCTGATATATTTGAAATTCATTTTTCAGATTCAAATATAGTTATGATCTTCAAATACATTTCAATTATTCTCTTACTTTAGAGAGTGCCTTACTTATAAAGACTACTCAAAGTATATCCATAAAGGATTTAAGATCAATTGAAAATTCTTTTATCTATAGCTCAATCAAGAAGCATTAAGGAAGGCTTGAAGGCTACTTATGTCTAGTTGAGCTCATCTGAATCTTTAAAATGATGGCAATAAATGGAAAAATCTTCTATACATAGAGTTTTCTTTGACACATATGGAATTGCTTTCCTCCTATGAACAATGCTTCTTGTCTGGTTAATGCTGTGGGACTACCATGTAAGGGGCCTTTAACATCTCTTACTTGCTCTGTAGTAATCACCAGCCGCCAGAGATTTCTTTACTTTGTATTTACTCGACTTTCACATTAAGCAGTGATGATGGCAAAGTCATGGACAACTTTGGTGAGAGTTACGACGTGTTGATCATCTGAAAATCAACCACGGTAATTAAAAAATACTGTGGGCTATTAATGGATGATTTCTGGAAACCAGTCCAAGGAAGAAATGAAACCCAGCGTACCTTCTTAAATTAATTTAGATGGACATATTTTCCTAACAATGAAGCAATATTTATAGAATTGATATACTATGCGGATGCTCCAATAGAGGGGTTAATTCTGTTGCTGTTGTGCTTGGAGTTCACTGGGATTTATACCATTTACTCCTAAAAATTTTCCAGAAATATTGTTTCATTTGACAACTGGATTTTTCAAAATTCAGTAATTAACAGGGCTGACTTGTGTACGTGACCATATGAAAAACTCTTTTCACTATCCCTCTTCATCCACAAAACTACAAAAAGGCCTCTAAACTTGGAAAATAATTCTGGAAAATATTGTTGTATGACTGCCAGTTTGATGCTTTCATGACACTGGCTTAACATTTCCAACAAAACAGTTTTTTCAGAACACTTGTTTGATTGAGGCTTTATTGTGTCACAGGAAGCACAAAAGTTAATTTTAATGAACTTCTGAGGTAATAGTCAACGTGCCTTTGCAAAGCTATTTCTTCTCTTGCTGTCACAACTGTTCTGGTTCTTTAAAGCCTAAAGCCTGACAAGTTTGGGTAGCGTACCTGTTGCACCATTTTCCCCTAAGGTGCTGGATTGTGGTTCTGTAGACAGCTTGATTTGTGAACCCTGTAGCATTGTGAAACTAGAGCTTGGAAGTCTGAGATAGGCCAGCAGCTCAGCAGGAATGTTGGAGACCTCCAGAATGAAAGCTTGAACTGTTGTTCACATGACTTCCATGCTTCCTTGAAGAACTGAACCGCAAACCTGTTGTGTGTTTACATTTTCTATACAAAATATTTTGACTAATTCAGAAATAGTACAAATTTATGGGTTATTTTCCCATCCAGGTTTTTGTTTCTGTTTTTCTATTTTTTAAAAAATTAACCTATCTATTTTTCATTCCAGAAATTGAACTTTGTATGGTCATTTTGGGGCTTAGCTTTTATTGTTCAAAAATTCCAGGGAGACAGAAATGCTGATTTTTAACACTATGTTTGTAGCTGTTTGATGCAGCTTGACTGCATGGTTATGTCACTTTTATGTCTTTCAGAATCATGGTAATCGGATCTTGTTTGGTATTCCCATGAAGGACAGTAACGGGAATGGATGCTTGCCTGTAGCTGGTTTCCCTCTTGGCTTACTACAAATGGGATGAAGGAAGGTCCAGAATTTTGCCTTAGTGTGAGAGGAGCCAAATGTTACTTGGAGCATTACACTCCAAAATTATACCAAGGTTAAAGACATCAGTCTATGGATAAATCTGCGTAGTTAGCTGCACAGGCTAACATAAAGATAACAAACACACTCTACTCATAAAGATGATTTATCAGAGAATGTGGAGAAAGGATAAATGTTTAGATCTTTATCACGTTCATTGCACAATCTCTCTGTATCTAAGAGAAATATGCCAAGATAAAGACCATGACTGACAGCCAGTACCCTGAAACAAAGCAACGTTAAAGCCTACTAGTCATTATAGATATCCTCTTTGTATAAAGTAGTGTAAGAGTAGGAAAGGAAACTAAAGGTCTTCACAATTTTTACCATTTTCTACTCCTTCTTCCAAGACCAAATGCTTTGATTGCACTAACAAACCAAACTTTTATATGTGTATATTAAAAATAAATAAAACCTTAACAAAACCAAAGACTGTATTTTTTATATAAGATTAAGGCTAAGAGAAAACCACACATAGCAGATATGTTTATTTAATGACTAGCTGAAGTCAATTAAGATATCTAAGGACGAAAAAGGTATGAGAAGTAAGTGCAGAAGTGTTAGGTATTTATCTAGCTGTACTGACTTTATCCAGAAGATTTCTGACCTTGACCTGTGGCTGCACACCAGTGCATTGCAATGGATAGGGCAAATCATGAACTGCAACGTATGAAGCAATGACATGCAGCGATATTATAGCTGGAACAGAATTGATGCAGTGCCATCACTTCCTTGCAGCACAGCCTGTCAATAAGCAGGTTATCTTGCAAGATACCGCATTGTGCTGTGTCGGCACAATGCATCCTTGATGGCACAGGTTCCCCTTGCATAGCTTATTGTCTCTCCATAAGAAAGTAATAGGGTATAAAACCTCATAATATTTCATGTTCTGTATCAATAAAAATCATGAAAGTAAAGTATCATGAAATCAGACTTTCTTCAAAACAGAACACCAGGCTTGTCAATTGCTTTACTTTTAAAAACACAGCACCGGCATTGTAAGATATTTCCTCCTTTCAAGGCCACCAAATAGGCACTTTCAAAGAACACACATGCTAATTATGTAATGAGTAAGTAAAACCTAAATTCAAAGAAACATATGTGTTCATATCAGAAATTGTAGTGAATTGTACTTAGGACTTAGCGCTGAGTATTTGGAAAAACCATGAACATGCCACTACTTTTCAAATCTTTTTCTCCAGGCCAGGCTTGGATACACAGATTACTATGTTGTGTTAGTTTATATTTTCATTTTTACTGACTTTATTCCACTACTGAAATCAATGAGCTCCAATGTTCTTAGCTGAGGCATTTACCTGGTCATTAAGTCCCAGCTTCTTTAGTCTTTAAAAGGACAGAAATCATAGTACTTGGGTGTTAGTCTAATTTAAGTTTAGTTATCTAAGCAAATTCCCTGGGAGTTGTGGGCCAGATCTTTTTAGAGGTGTTTAGATGCCTAAAAATATGGTAGAAATAACCACATTCTACAGGGATCTTGTAGTGATGGAATTACTCTGTCCAACATGTCTACAGATAGGTTTGTTTCCTGTGCTTTCCATATAGACAGCACAGAAGGGCAACTCTGGGTTGTCGTTCCTTTCACTCTAAGGCATTTTTTTGGCAATAATTTAGATTACTTACATTTTAAAAGTTCTAACTTCACTCCATTGTCCCTCAGAGGTTCCAGCTAAGACGGAGACACTTGCACCATAAGCCATTTAGGGTGAACTGCATCTTACTGCTTGTGCTTGCTTGCATCACTTGATGTAAAAGGAAATCTACAAATCACTGTGTATGTATCCCACTGTGCTTACACACTCTCAAATTCTGAGTCTTCCCACACTGGGCAAAAAGTGTTGCTACTCTTCAGTGTCCCCAGTTAGAGTACTCTCGAAGTTCAAAACTTTTTACAACAACATGTGAACACATTCTTGACATCAAATACTACAAAACAGCCTTCATTCCTAGCAGGCTGCTGCTGTTTCTATGTAATAGGGCATACTGTGTTATTAAAAAAATAATGCTTCCCAAATGAAAGCCACAAATTGGAAAAGAAGACTTTAAAATAAAAGTGCGCACACATTTTGTCTGTTTATGAAACATTGCCAGGCTAAATCACTAAGTGCGGATCTGGTTGCACAAAGCCTGCAAAATTCAACCACGAAGCCACCACACTAAGGCTGTTGTGCCAAACAAAACACAGCAAACTAGTTATGGTCAATAAAATCTCTAAATCAAATAAATGTTCTCCATGCTTAGAACACTTCCTGATGTCAGGGAAAATACATATGAATTTTCATAGATTTGGGGAAGTGTTCTGGTGTCAATTTATTTGTTAAAAAAAAAAAAGGTCACAATTCAAGATTGAAAAAACAGAAAGGCCAGGTAATCCTTTATCCAGCTTTGTAGATTTTTAGTGGGTAAATTTGCATCAGTTGAGGTACTCATGGGATTAAGGGTTACTGTTGTAGGCCCAGAATCTCCTTCTTTTCTCATGAAACTTGGAGGCAAGGACGTAGGAATTATGAGCAGTTTGACTAAATAATTAGTTTGAAGATACATACATATATTTAAGTGTGAGAGGTTTGGGGAGAAGGCACGCAGGCTCATACTTGAGAAAGGAATCAGGTAATTGTTATGCATCATGACTTATAACAGAAGTACATTGCATGTTTTCAAAAGACGAGCATTTGCTATTTCTCCAATAAAAACACAGGCCGCTGAGAGTGCAAGAAAACTATTTTGCAGGTGTAACTCTGTGTTGGGCTGACCCTGGCAAGCAGCAAAGCATCCACACTCGCTCACTGCTCCCTGCCCAGCAGGCCAAGGGAGACAGCACAAAGACTAAAATCAAGAAATTTCATGGGCTGAGGAAAAAAACAGTTTAAAAAAATGAAGGAAAGCTAAAATACAAGTGATGCAAAGGTAATCAATTACCATCTCCCACAAGCAGACTGATGCACAGCCACTCTCTGAGCAGCAGGTATGCCAGAAAACATAAAACCCCCAAACGCTTTCTTCTGCTACACCAGCTTTATCGCTGAGCATGACAATACATGGTATGGAATACCCCTTTGGCAAATTTAGGTCAGCTGGTCTGACTGTGACCATTTCTAATTTCTTGCTTGACCTCAGCCTACTTGCTGTGGAGTTAGAGAAAAAAAAAAAAGAGAAAGCCTTTACATTGTGCAAGGACTACTTTGTAAAAGACAAAAGACTGGTGTGTTTTAAACAGTGTTTTAGTCCTAATTCCAAAATACAGCACCATAGTGCTTGATAACAAGAAAGTTAACTCCATCCCAGCCAGACTCACACAAATTGAAGAAGTTACACAGCATATTGTGCAATGCATTAAAATAATTTCTCTCTATAATAACTGTATCCAGTTACATTATTTTTATCAGCAATTGTTACTATGTGTCATATAATATTTCACACTCAAAAGGACTCTGGTTTTCTTCAGTACAGTGATACTAGAAAAAACTTCCTCAGAATACTGCTCTGCAATAGATAAGCCTTTTATCAGTCTGGTTCAAGGATTGCTGCCAGTTAGCCAAACTATAATGATTAAAGGACTGTATTACATTAAACACTGTATCTGTCTTTCCTTGGTTAGCTTCAGGAGCACAATCAGACAGTAATGTTTTCCTCATTTCGAGAGGAAACTGATCTCAGTATTCGCCTCCTTGTAAAATTCCTATTCCTGGCAGTCAGAAAGTTGATCTTCCTAACTAAGCAAGATGTTAAAATGGTTAATAGATTCGTTGAAAGTGACTGGTAACAGAAAGTCTACAATAAAGATGATCTTCTTCAGAAAGCAATTTGCTATTCTAACCCCAGTAATCAAGGCTGTCATGTCAAATCAAGTTCTTGGTTATCCTTGTATAATTTTATGCATCATCACAGGTCCAGAAACAAACTGATGATAAAACAGTTTTGTTACGCAAAATTAATTTTATTGGATAATTGATGACTCTAGCCCCACCTCCCTCCACAACTCTAACACACAGATGCTGCCTTTTTCTATACTGACTTAATAATTTAGAAATCAAAAACTTTGTGGGTGATTATAGCTTCATCTTGGGAAAGAAATAATTAAAGACTGACTGTACTTTTAAAATTATTGTGCTTGATTCTGTAAACTTCAAACTTCTTCTCAAAAGAACATTCTTACAGAACCAAATAAGCTTTCATAGGCAAGAATTTGGAGGACTGGACTTTACTAGGTGAATATTTTTCACATGCACGGTAAAAAGATCTATTAGCATTTCTTAAAAATCTTCAGAGTTAGTAGCCAAAACAGACTTTTACAAGCATCTATGAAATAAAGTCTACTACCCTATTTTAAGGATGAAACTGCTGACAAGCAGGGAGATCAAGCTGTTTTACTTAAGCCAAATTTAATCATACAGTAGTGATCCTCTTACCATCCTCAGGTAGATCATTATGATAAAAGGCTGGTATTGTATTCTCGAGTACAAAAACCTGAAAAATGTAATAGCCAATCTTAGAATATGTGTTGTATTTTTCAGGAAAATTGATGAAAATGCTTGTGAAGAATAGTTTAATTTCTGCATGGTGCTGGGAAGATAATTTTCACAAGGTTTTTGAAGTTTTGACTTCTTTTTGCCTTCATCTTGGAATGAAAAATATAAATTATATAAACATTTATGAACTGAAAATGTGAAGAAAAAAGGGATCAGGATCTGATCTGCCAAAATATTTAAATTAGGCTCTATTCCTCTGGTTATCCATCCATATGCTATGCATATTGTCTTCAAAATTGTTTCTATTGAAGGGTCATTTTGACCAGAAAATAAGGAGATTTCTGAAGAAATCTGTGGTCAAGTTTCTATGAAAAATCTTCAGTTTCAAAATTAAAATGATACAGTGCGGCAGAAGAATCCTCTATTTTAACACAAATCCAATTTAATCCATCAGAGATTTGCAATGGACATTACATTAATGGCACAATAAAGGCCACTTTATTTCACCTGCACCTGCTTGCAAGGAATAATTTTGTGTGAGCACATCCTATAAAAGTTCTTCAGAGGTTAGTAAAATTCAAATAGTTTTAAGCATATCTTGTACCTACAACCCCCCGAAACAAAGCTTGTTGTTTTGCTAGCAGTTTCTGTGTTTATGAACTTAGTCATACACATAGTTTGCACAAGATACACAGAGCCTTTATACAAGCTAATGCAGCCTACTTTCAAAATAATTTCAAATAAAATTTCTTTTAAAATAGGTTGTGTAAGCATATAATGTACAGTTAAGTGATGAAGCTAAATGAGAAAACTTTTCAAGGAAGATTCATTAGAAAAACTGATCAGCATAACTTTCTCGAATACCTGTTTCCAAAACATTACAAACCACAATCTTCTGTAACTAGCTGCTAATTCTATAAACAAGAGTCTTTTTTAGATCATCCATGTGAAATGCTGATTTGCTATAATCTGTAGAAAACAGGGCTAAGGATTTATCTTGCAGTTACCCTTCTGAGAAAAAAAACAAAATTAGAAAAAGAGTACTAATGTTTTTTCTCTAACTCTAAATACATATTCCGTCATCCTAAGCTTGTCCTTACCTCTATTCAAATTGTACCAGAGGGGAAAAATGTGGTTTGGAAAAGTTATTTCATCTGCTGCTTTTCAAAAATCAGGAGAGGTAAAGAAATATTAGTAATTAACTTTTTCTGCAGTATATTCATGCATTTAGTGGCTCATAAACTTCTAGACAAATAGAACTGCAGCAGAAACTCCTGGATCTGTTGTCATCTCCCTTTTGTATGTGGAGGAAAATAATTCAAATTACTTTCAGTAGGAAGAATTGCTTGCACATTTTTCTGCAAACTTAGATCACTCTGTACGAGGTGGTATTGGGATCAAATTCATCATCTGGTTATAACTCCACCATCTCTTGGCAGCATATTCCAAACTTTGCATGACTGCAATATTTTTTTTTCTTCCTGAGTGAAGGGAATTATGTGTAAATCAGCCCTCTAAGGAATCCATAGCTATTGCAGAATTTTTTTTTGTCCCATTATTCCAATGCAATAACTTCCCTGCTGTTACTTTAAACATTGTAAATAATTTTAGTTCTTTTACAGTAATTGGAAACTTATGCAATTTTGTGGCTTAATATTGCATATGTAAATATAGGCTAATTGAAATTTCCAACTAATAAATGTTCCTAATATAATATTCATAAACCTAGGATATTTCATATGAATATTTGGCCGCATATGAGACATCTGAATTAAATTTTGCTTTGAATTTATAAAAAGAAAAAAAAAGCCTTAATTTTATTGAATTAGGCTTAAAATGTCGTACTAGACATTGGAAAAGTGAATGAATTCACACATAAAGACTAAGACAACTATAATATGAGAAGATGCATAATCATATTGCTCTTATTCAGTCTTATTAACAATATATACTATAAACATTTACCTCTGGATAAGAAACTGCAATGACTGGTGGTGGCAAAACAGAATCATACTTTTCATCTCAATGTTTCTAATTCTGTCTCTGTTTCATGACTATCTTTTGTGTTAAAAGTTATGTTCTCAGCTTGCTCATGGTATATTGCTGCTCACAGCTTCTCAAAGGCAGCAGGTATGGCATGGGACTAGCAAATTTGCTAGTCAAAATAAGAATTATTTAAAAATAGGAACAGAACCTCATGAAACCGTAAGTCTACTGCACTCTTTACCATACCATATGCTTAGGAAGAAACACTGTTTCATGGCAACCATCAGGCAGCTTTATCAATAAGCAGAAAAAGCCACTAGCACTATAAACACAAATGTGCCCTATCGCTTAAGACAGCCTTTCCACCACTGCCCACAAAGCAGTTGGTAACCGCAAGTGTCATCTCCACACCCCAGGTGACAGAGCTCAGGCAGAGTTTCTGCAAAAGTACTAGCTGAAATACATGGGTGACTAAGACATTTACCAGACAGCTGAAATGGTGAATGGGGTGGAGGACCTAAAACGAGTATAAATTGGAGTCATATTTGTGTTAATAGCATTAATTCTAAAACAAAAACACATAACTTTATGACATGACATAGCTTTATGCATGTTTCCATGTTGTTTCTCATGTCAAAGTAGCCTGCTAATGTGTTGAAGGCTGATACAGATCCTACAGTATTAATGTAATTATGAAAAAAACCTAAAGAGACCTGCTAGTGATCTTGAAACATCACCTGTGAACCAAGAGCATATGGTTTTATGAAAACTCTCTGTATTCTCTGAATGGGTTACAGTCTTTGGTGAGTAGGTACTTTAAGTGAACCAGAATTTGACGTCTCACTGAGAGGTGCAACATGTCTGTCTGTGAGTTTGTAACGGCACAATACTTCAGTGGGTCATATACCTACTGGTGTTTCTTCCCCATAACCATTTAAAAAGTAGTGAAGAATGATTTCTCTTTTTTCTGAGACACTTTATATGACTGAATTCCCTCAATTGGATCTGTTGCTGGCTTACACACCACAGAAAAAACTAGACTTACATCTGTACAGGTATGAGGGTTGTGTCTGCATACACAAGCCTTTTTCACATCCTTCTTCCCAAACAGCCTGACTTTTTTTCTCCTTAATGCACGTAGCTTTGAGATGTCAGCTATCTACCAAAAGCTGAAGACTTGCCCAAGCTGACTTTGGCTAGTAAGTCAGTCAGCATGTGTTTCTACTATGTGTGTTATTGGCTTAATTAGGTTTAATTAACTAGTGCTTATGTCTGTTGTAGGGGACAATGGCTACCTAGTGAAAGCTTGTTTATTGGCAACATATTGTATTTTGGTGAATGATTGTCAGAACAACTATAATGAAGAATTTAAAAGAACTTCAGTTCAGACTTGGAATACTAAAAATATTTTGCAGATGTCTGCACAGCTCTTATATCTTTGAAAATGGGTCTGGTGCTTCTTTCAGCAGTTGTGACCTAAGAAGATGGGAGGTAAGAAGAAACTCATAATATTACATTATTTAAGTAAAAACTTGCATCTGAAACAACAGAGGTACCTGAAAGCACAATAGTATTACTGTAAAATAGCATCATTTTTAAAACTTACTAAAATTCCTTATTTGTATCCTAATGCAGTTATGTATGACCTAGACTTTGCAGTGATAACCAAAGAAGTAGGATCTCCACTTCAAAAGACACAGAAATTTAGCATTAACTTTAAGTAACTTGTAAAGCAGGGCACGATTAGAAATGTATACTCAAGGGCTCTATACAAGTACCGATACCAACACTAGTTAAAAAGATTTGCCACAAAAATTTATCTAAGAGAAAAAATAGGCAAATCCCACATAATAAAAGATGCTGGTCTAAGCAAACATGGACTTCGTAATAGAATGCTTTTTAATAGGATTGGCCAGTAAAAGCACAAATTCAGAACAATAGTTTGCCATTAAAGTTAATCTTCTGATCCAGGGTCGATGCTGACAGTATTTCTGTCTGGATTTGAGCTAGAAGCTCTTTGGCAGTTTAACTGCCTCTGAATAAAAATCTTTATTCTTTCACGGAATTATCTTGAATTTTGCTGGAAACAAAGATCCTTTCTTTTATTTTGTCTTTGAATTCTTGCTTTCAGGCCTGTACTTGCAAACCAGCAATGGAAAAAAGAGCCACACCAGTCCTGGCACCCCTTTGGCATAAAGCGGCATGCAAGTTGAATTTACAGGTTTCTAAGAGGTTGCTTTATAAATGGAAATTTCCAGGACAAAATTTTCATTCTGAATTAATGTTTTCAGCATCAATCCCATCGCTAATATTACTGAGGGAAGTCTACACCATTCCCTTCCTCATCCCTCAGATAATGAATGATAGATCTCTTATTGGTAAGCAGCTTTCATAACTCCTTTCTCCCTGGAGAAGCCAGGAGCAGGAGGTTATTCTATGTTACCTCATATTATTGCCAGGGATGCAGGAAAGGGAATCTCTTCCAGGGAGTCCTTCTGGTTGAGTAAACGTGGCAAAGGGAGCACAGGGGGACCCTAGTTCCAAGCAATCACGTGCAAATCGTTCAGCAATCCTGTAGATTTCATTACTGATTGTGTTGTTGTTACTGCTCCCTTTCTTATCTCATTGCTGTTTCCAGTAAATTGATCTTATCTCAACCCATGATCTTTATCTTTTGTGTCTCCAGTTCTTCTCTTCAGCATGCCACAGGGGGAAGGGGAAAAGGAGAGGGGAGAGAGATTGAGTCACACACAAGTAGGAACACCACTCGTAAACCACTACAGACACAAATAAGATATATCAGTTGTGAGGGACTGCATGGTTCAGGGCTGTTGTAATAAGACAAATACTCAGCCAGTCTAAAGTTGAAGTGTGGAAAAAAGACAGTCATGGGATCAGAAGTCCGGTGTGATCACTTCTGTGGAAGCGTTTTATCAGTACATAATTTATAAAGAAATGTCACAAACCCTCTAAATCACTGATATTTAACCAAGACTGGTGGAACCAGATGGCATTTCAGCTTCTTGTTTGAAGAAAATATTATAAAATACTTAGTGCATGTAAAAGCTCACAAAATGAAGTTTTTTAATGCTGGCAGTAAGCTTTCAAGAGGAAAAAGGAGGAACTATTTTTGGCTGATTGAAATGCTATTACTTAAATGCAGCTTGTAGGACAAAGTTGATTTAAAACCACCATAGTCCTTCAGTGACTGGATGATTCACATGAAGTTTCCATACTCAGGGCAAATGCAGCCCTAGTACAACCCCATAGAAATCAGTGATATTATACCTCTTACACTAAATTTGATTTCAGCACGTACTTCCTTGTTTTAACAGGTAGACCTACTGCTTGGTTCGTATTTGCATAATGAAAAATATAAACAAGTACCTTAAGAAAGTTGAACACTATTTTTTGGAGAAGAGTAATTCCATCATTACCTTTGTTATTGGGCCTCCATATTTACTGTTAGTGAAATTCTGGAAGATCTGAGACACCAGTTTCTACCCAGAAAATGTGGACATTAGAGAGGATTCCTCATCAAAGCTTTATGAGTAGGCTTATAACAAAATGCATTCTCAAAATAAAAGTTTGCTAATAATATGGTAGACAGGAACAGCTCGCCAGCTCTGATACAACAGTTCATTTGTTGGCCAGAGCCTACATCAACAAGAAAAGTCTCATGAGATATATTCTTATTTGTGGAAGGGTAAGATGCATCTTCTGAGAAATGCTGCTGTGGTTATGAAAGAGTATTTCATGAGAAGATGCAGAAATACTTATAGAGGTTGAAATGTAGCTGGGAACTTTTTTAATCCACTCCAAGAATGGCAAGGTAGAATGAAATATGTATAAGAATTATACTTCAAAGCAACATTATAGCAACATTAGACTGGAAATTCTGTTTGTCCGAAAAAGTAAAAAAGCTCCAAGTTAAGCTTCTCATTGAAAGCATGATGGTGTCCCTCATTACTGCTGAAGTACCTGTCTGTTATAATTATTTATAATTGCCTAATATACACACTGAGTGAAGTCTCACAACTCAATGATTGACATGGAAAAAAAGGTGTTCCTTCCTACCCTATAACCTGTGAACATTTTGTCACACAGACCTTTTACACATGCTGAAGTGAAGAAGGAAAAAATAAAGTATCCTCACATGAAAATAGTGCTGATGACTGGTGCTCAACTGAAACAGTGCTATACTGGAAAAACAGGGAATGAAATTCTACTCTTTCTCTCTCCCCTCTATTCTTCAAATGCACTAAAGAGACTCTGGGTTTCCAAGCTGCCTAAGGAAAAGGCTAATGTCCTTAGCTGTGGATGTAGGTGCTCCTTGCAAGAAATATAGCCCCTCAATCCCAAACCCAAGTGGTGGACTGAGATAGAAATTAAGACATCAAACTGTCCTGAAATTTCCTTATATCCAGGTTCAGGCAACTCTGTTTTCTCTCTGTGGTTCTCCATGGGCTTCACCCTTCACTTGTGTTGTAACAGTAGCTGGAATCCATAACACAAACCTGCATATTCACCAAGGGCTTAAGACCAGCGGTTGTCAAAGTCCTAAACTCCCACATGAACCGTGGCCTCAGGTCAGGGCCTGGCCGTATCCCTACACAATTCAACAAGGGATCACACTGCAGTATGAGTAAGGCTTCAATTTCACTTGAAATGGTGGACAGTGTAACTGAAAAATATTGGAACAATTTTTAAACTCAGAAGGCCCTTTAAATCATCCTCCTTCCTACATTCTTCAAAATCCCTGTAACTGTGGCCTTCATCTTAGCACCAAGCACTGCATTGCACAGAGCCAAGTTTAGCCTTGTCATAGTGAAAAATAACCATCTGGCAGTCCTGGTACAGAGTAACAGTGTTCTACTCAGAAAAGAAACAGTGCATTTTAACTATGGACAGCTAGTCTCATATCTAATACCGTTACTGTGTGTAAAAGTAACTTTAATTGCTGTCACTTTCCCTAGGAGGATCAACGACGACATTTTTCCGTGAGAAAGTGGGTGGTGACAAAATTGAAGGGGTGTGTGCAATGACATTTAAATTTTGTCCCTCTATTCAAAAGTCTCCTTGCCTGCAGAAAATTATAAAAAAAATATATTTTTTTTATGGTATCTGACAGAAATTCATTCCCAGGTGTCAGCTTTCTAATTCAGAGCAGTATTTCCATTTGCCACTCCTCTTCTGAACATGTCATACAGTAAGAAAAGCACTGTTGCTGACATGACCCCGATAGGCTGACATACAAACAGAAACGAAAATTATGATGTTCAGTCTCCTGTTCATTGCCAGAATGCCCTTATAATGACACTACTCAGACTGAGTGTTTACTATGGAAAGGAAACAAAGGAGTTTGCTCTATATGTCTTCCATTAGACTACCCTCACATTTTCTCTAATGTAAAGTGACTTTCAAAAGCTGTTTTAAACAGGATGAAAATTAGGAAACTACTTTCCTTCTATGCAGTGAGACAAATTGAAACTACACAAGAGAAAAATCTCCTTAACATTCTTAAACTAGTTCTTGTAGGCCAAACAATGCAAAAGCACGTGTGCAGATAAAAAGTAATTATAGAAAGAGTAATTTATTATATTATTCATCAGATAGTATACAATTCATCAGATGTTTGACTGCATAGGCCTTTAATTTCCAACACAGCATCTGCTGCAGTAAAAGCTGGTCTTAAAAAGCAATGACCTTTAGATGGGCAGAGCTTTAGTCTCCATGCAGTACCTGAACAACTAATGTAAAATCATAAAAAGACAAAATCAGAATAGACATAAGAATAACAGAGAATTTCTTTTCCTCTCCTACTACTTCTCCACTTTAAAATAACTGGACTCCTTCATAAAGTCTATTAAAGATAACCTCCTAATTACATTATAACTACACACTTTATGTTTTGCCACTGGATTTCACAATGATCGTTGATCTGGATGTCAACAGTGTTGTCAATTCAAGTAGAGTTTACCCAGATTTCTTCATTATGTGCATTGCTGAATTGTCCATGAGAGCAGGATATGGAATTTTGGCACGCATTTGGTTTGTGCAGTTCGTGGAAAGACACCTAGGGCAAGCCTACCTCTCCCATTTTTTCCCCTACATTGAATCTTTCACACTAATAAGAATTTATTTATTTGTTAGAAGAGAAAAAAAATTCCAAGAAGGATGAATGTAAAGACTAGTTTCAGATTGTGAGTCTCTGAGGCAGAAAGTGTCTTGGTTTTTCTTTGAGGCGTTGTGTTTATTATAAAGGGATTCCAAAACTCGCCTCAGTTCAGTACAAAAAGGAGACATTAACGACTTTCTGTGAAAGGCACGTAGAAGCACAACCATATGAGCACAGATTTTGCAGCATAAAATGCCAATCATCCTTATAAGAATGTATTATTTTTACAGCATTAAACAATTTCTATTTTTAGAAAACAATAAGAGAAGCCAATGGTGAGGAATGTTGTAATGCCTGCAAAATTTTCGCAACCTCATTAATTAAAATATGGAAGTATAAATTAATATAGGTAATCTCAAACCCATGAAAAATGGGTTCCATGCAATTGAAATAGGCAAACAAGATGCTTTAATTATTTCCAAATGGAATCGAAGACTGAGTTGAAATATTTAAAAGAAAAATATTTTTTAGAGTATGATTAGGAAAAATATCTAAGGCAAATACGGTGTTCATAAAGAAACTTTTCTTTATTAAATTTTTATTATAAATTGAATGATCTTCCAGTCTCAAAGACTTTCTTTTGATTTAAGTAAATTGAACTTAAGTATCAATCAAAACTCTACTGTAATATAACATAACGAAGTCCCATGATGTAAAAGTGATACTCAGAACTTAAAGGAGCACATGGGCAGTTCGTTTAACTATTAAATATGGAATTCTCAAGACAGACAATTTAATCTTATTATTCATGTAAGGTTCTTTTACTGTGTGGCACAAATGGAAGCAGGGGACTCAGTCAGTGATCCAGGCAGTCCCTTTCTGCCATATTCACCTACAATCTTTTCTCATTTCCCTGAGCACCACCGAAGTTTCTTATTCCTGCTCCTCCCCTCTCCTCCCCTCCCCTCCCCTCCCTTCTCCTCCCCTCCCTGCCCTCCCCTCCCCTCCTCTTCCCCTCCCCTTCTGTCTCAGATGGATCTTACAACAAATATAAACAGAGAGATACTATTACTAATAAAAAGCTTTGAGCAGCAAGGAAGTTAATTCTTTTTGTATGAAGGCAGGGTTTTTTAAAAACAGTGTTTACTCATAGAAGTGGATCACTGGAAATGAGAGACAGGTAATTGTTTCTCTCAGTGGTAAACATGAATTACTACTTTGTTTCCAAAGGAGTTTCACACACCCTCTAAAAGTTGAACGGCAGGTAAGGTGAAATGCAAGATTGAAAAGATAGAAAAGCTCTTTGTTGATTTTAAGCCTAGTTGAGAAGACAAAGAGACAACAGAGGCATGGGTTGACATCAAACATGCATGATGCAGGAACATTAGTCATGTAAACAAGGCAACCTGAAAGGATTAATAAGATAAATTATACCCTAGTTATCACCATCTGAAAATCTGAAAGAAAATATGCTATTTAAACATCAAATCACACGTTCCACAAACAAAGGATAAAAGTTGACAATCTAGATAATAAAACAGATTCTTGTAGGTATGCTACTGGTTAAAAAGGAATGGAATCTATGCCCCAGGTTTTGCAGTAGCAATCATCTGCCTGTTTGCCTACTGTGGACATTTATCTTTTAATTGAGATATAATTATTTTCCTTGCACTAACAAACAGTTTGGGCCAGAAATTTCAGGCAAAAAACCTCCAAATAAGCAATTTTGCATAGCCATAAGATTTGTTCTCCCGACCCTTCACCAGCTCCACTGACCTTTTGTGGACATGCTCCAGCTCCTCAATGTCTCTTCTCATGAGGGGCCAGAAATGATCATGGGATTCAAGGTGTGGGCTCACCAATGCCACGTACAGGGGGATGAATCCTCACCTAGTCCTGATGTCCACGCTGTGTTGGATAACCTCATATCATTGGCCTCAACACATGGATTTATTCTGGTCTAGAGCCTTCCTTCCCCCGGCAGATCAACACTCCCACCTGACTTGAAGTCATCTGCAAGCTGAGTGAGAGGCCAGTTCATCACCTTGGTCAGTAGTTGCAACCTGGCAGATCTACCACAAGAAATCAAGGCTGTCTTTCTGCCAGCCATGTACGTGAGTACATACTTCTTCTAAATACTCCCCAGCACTATGAGAAATTTATCAATTACTTTTTATTTTGATGATGGACCTGAAATTTTCCTGTTGTATTTCTGCTTTTTGATGCCTGCCTACACAGTCTCCAGTTTCTCTTTGGGATTTGCCTGCCCTCTCTGCACAAACCCTCTTAAGTCTTCTTAAGAGGTATTTCCACCTAACAGCAAGGCCTATGGGCATGTACCTTACCTTGCCTATTCAGCCACCACGTATCCATGGATTTTGGGAATGCTTTTTATTTTTCATAGCCTTCTTTCTTGACAGTCACTGCTTTGAAATTTTCACAGAGATCTGCCCCCTAGGAGACTGGGATTGGGAAGCGTGCTTGTGACCAAAGTGAAGAACCAGGCACTTTGCTTTGTTGAACCTCATACCACTGGCCTTGGCCCATTGATCCAGCCTGTCCAGATCCTCTGCAGAGCCTTCTGACCCTTGGCAGATCAACACTCTCCTCCCATTTGGTGCCATCTACAAACTGTCCGAGGGTGCCCTTGATTCCCTTGTTCATGTCATCAATAAAGATATTAAACAGAACTGGCTTCAACACTGAGCCCTGGGGAGCCCACTAGTGACTGGCTCTAGCTGGATGTAACTCCATCCACCAACACTGGGCCCAGCGTGGAGGCCATCCAGTCAGTTTTTATCCAGCAAAGAGTGCACTCATCCAAGACATGAGCTGCCTGTTCTCCAGGAGAATACTGTGGGATAGAGAATCGAAGGCTTTACTGAAGCCCAGGTAGACTACATCCACAGGCATTCCCTCATTTACTAGGCAGGAATATAGCACACTACAAAAGAAACATGGTGTTCTTTCTCAGAAATACCTTACTTTGCTCTTTTGTTGCTTTTTAATTCTTCCTTCCTCTCATAATAATAAAGAAAATAACCAATCAAATAAACTTTTTTCAAGTTTAAAGCAGGTGGATCTTTTCAACTGGATAACTTGAAAAACGGCAAAAAAAATCTTCAAGAATGTATGGAAGATATAGAAGTAACCTATGTTTCCAATCAAAATATTTATTTCTAGAAGACTTAGCCCATGAAATGCTGTCCTTTTGACAGTTAATGTCCTTTTTGGGCTACTGCATAGCAGAAATTGCAACTTTTCTGTGCTACTAAGTCATTCTTGAGTATTTCCTCATATCAATGTGCATTAATGGTTCTCACATGCAATGATAACAAGGGAAATTAAAAATTTTGAAAAAGTTTACCAGACCATTTTAATAAAAAAGTAATTATCCTTTAGAAAAAGAGATATGTCCAAAAATAATTTTTCAGTTGGAAGTGCGTTCAACTTCATAATGTGCATATCTGCTGGTAGGTATTGTGGGAACATGTTATAAAGAAGCAATGACATTACAAGATGCAGAACTTGAATGTCTCTTATGAATTTGGATGCACTTGCACTTCTTTAACAAGCCATTGAGTTGCATTTTGGTGGGGCTTTGTTCGTTTGCTCTTGCTTTGATTGGTTGGTGGGGGTTTTGTGAGGATTTTGTTTGTGGGTTTTCTTATTTTTTTTTTTTAATAGAGTGAAAATAGTTGATTTCTGAAAGACAAGGAAGTAAATTTAAGGTAGCATCAAAAATATAGCAGGAAACACAATCAAGTTTGTTGAATACTGAAAGCTGTGACCATTTGCTGACCAACCTACTAATTCCAGTTGAGACTACTATAAAGTCTCAGGAAATATTGTATATGACTGACAGAGGGGGGTTTTATGCCCACCAAAAAGAATCAGATTTTCCTAGGGAAGACTAAGTCTTTGCTTTACCTCAGTATACTGCATTGTAGATATTAGAAGCTGGATGAAGAAGGACACCTGGTAGTATGTTGTAGTAGGTAGAGTATTGTTGAAGTGAAAGATAATTTAGTCTGACTTCTACCACATAACAGCAACTCACAGCCACTGGACTTTGTTCTTATTTAAGAAAGGCTTATTAATTCTCACTAAGATACATCACAGGCCTAAGAAACCTGAGTCAACATTTATAAAATGGGTAATATTTAAAAAAAAAAAATTCCAGAAGTTAATTTTGTAAATAATGTAAGACCTGAACTACAGCATAAAGACAATCACATTAAATGAGTTTTATTATTTCAAACATACATATAAACATGTAGAAATCCCTGTGACTTGCTGTTTATGAGAAACTCAACATATATTTGATTTAAAATGTAGATTGATTGATTTTTTCATACTTTCCATAGTTTTTATCACTTAAGTATAGGTAAAACAGAGCTTTTTACTATACATAAACCAAACCATGCACCCTGTATAGAAATGTCTGCTTATATCCCCCAAACAGCTGTGACTTCCAGCAAAAGATTGTTTTAAAGTTGTTTTCAGCTAAAGATTAAGAGGAACTCCACCAGAAAGAAGACATGGCTTATGACCACACATTATCAATGTAGCATGTGGTGGCTAGCATGAAATCCATTTGTCTGTGGATGTGGCTCCTTCCCTTCGGAGTTACTGCCGCTCTATTAGATCTAGAAGTTTAAGAGCACAAAGCCATGATTCATGTTGCTTGGAGTTCTTTCTTCTCATATTGGCTTAGCTGCTAAATTTCTGGGTACACCGAATGCCTCTTACTATTTTTTCAGTTGCACCTCTTTTCTGTCATGAATTTCTAATTAAAATCTTAATATTTTACAAAAACAAATAACCAAAAGGTATCTTTGTGGTTACATCTGACTACACACACCAAATTTTTCATGAAGTAGATGAAATTTGGGCAGTACAGAGGAACCTGCACAGAGCTGTTCAACATCAAAAGCACTGTTAACCAGTTACCAAGTGAAAGTATCTGATAATAGCATGCCCCTTGACACAAGGAGAAGGGGCGTGTTCCTTTAAGAGGAATGTCAACACCACTCTATTCTGAAAAAGCAAGCTTCTCCTCTTGAGGTACCTATTGGCTCTCCCTGTATTTTGTGGAGAGATAAAATAGTGCTCCCAATGGCTGCTGTTGGTCCTCTTCGTGTTGACATTTTATCCTGTTGTACTAGTGCCATTTTAGCAGTTTGCATTGATCAATAAAGTATGGTTGATATTCCTGTATTTTAGCAGTTGTAAATGCCAAATGAAAAATTCAACCCAACGAAAAATTCAAAGTTTTGACAGTAGCTTTTTTCTAGTGGAGGTCTGAGTGTGCTTTTGAAAATTATTTTAATATAACATTAGCACTCAAACATATTTCTTCAGTTCTTCGAGGCTATTTTGTGGTTATTACAGCAAGTGTGCAATTGCAATGGGTTGAACTACTTCACCCTTACTTCAGAAGGGAAGTCAGTGTACTGCAAAACTACAAGCAATCACAGAATACTTTCTCCTTGCAGAAGCGCTTCAAGGACCAGTTTCCACGAAAATACCCAGCACATGGTTGATAACAAGCTCTAAATGAGGTAGCATGGACACTGGAAGTGACCTAGCTGTGACCACTAATTGCAAAGCAGGTTCGAGCCTCTTTATTATATTTTGGCATGCTTCCAGTTCCATCTTAAATCTTTTCCACAACTGACATGAGTATGGACCCATATATTTCGAAGAAGAATCTTAAATAGAGTTTGTGGAGAACAGTTTGGTCAAGTGAATTTTTGTTTCCAGTTCCATCTTAAATCTTTTCCACAACTGACATGAGTATGGACCCATATATTTCGAAGAAGAATCTTAAATAGAGTTTGTGGAGAACAGTTTGGTCAAGTGAATTTTTGTTTCCATCTCTTAAAAGCACATCTTTGATCACATGAAAGAAAAATATAAATTGTTCCTACAAAGATCACACAATAATCAGGTAATTGAAGCTAAAACCTAGGCACTTCGCAAAATATTCTAAAGGAATTATTTAAAAAGTACTTTCAAATAAGTACTCAGGGGTTTTTAGCCAACATTTTTATTGTATTCTAGTTGAAAGAGATACAGCTCTAAAACTAAATTCTATGAGGTTTCTTTTAGGGGAAAAAGCAAAATCAAAAGGGATAAACCCCAACCTTGTTATTGTGACTGCTTCCCTCTAATACCCTTCAACACCTATGGAATCCTGATACTTAATTTACAAACTACAGACTTCCTTTTGAACTAAAAAGAGAGGTCTTTTAGCAGGGAGCCGTAGCTGGATTTTTAAGTTCTTACTGAACTGAAAAGAATCACTAGACACATAATCAGCCCTATCCTCAGTGACACAACCCGCCTACTCCTTCAGATACCCATGGATAAAAGGTTGGGTTTACAAATAGCAGAGAAATGACTGGGCCCAGCCTACTCGCAACAAAATAATAACTCCATGTGACTAAATCCTTTTTCTTAAAATACCTCTGACACATGAATATTCAGCAGATTTATGTAAAAGATTAGTTTTAAGTGGTAACACAGCAACAGACACTTTGATCTGGGCTGACTAAAAAAAAAGTTTTGAATTAGAATATTTTTAATATAATGAAAAAAGTTATTTGACTAATTTATTCTTTGTTTCACAGAAACATTCTGACTTCCCTTTAAAGTAAATGAAATAGTCATCAAGCCAAACTTTTTTTCTCCAATCTGGAATTACAAGAGTGGATGAAACAGTTTCATATTTGTGGCTATTTTTACCCTGAAACCTGAGGGTGTTACTTGGTTAAAAAAAACCCCACCAGCCAGTGATTATTCTGTGGGACCAAACCAACACCACTATACATGTGAAGTGGTGTAGGAATATCTGAAGTGATTGGCTCCAGTGTTCTTTCATAAAACCTGAGGACTATATCACAATGGAAGGTTTTGGACTGCCCTACTGAACCACTAAGTCTTTGATTCTGTTGTGCAGCAGCCGAAGACCAAGATGTTACTTCTGAGTATGTCCTGCCATGATTTCCTGCAGCCTCGAAAGACACATCTTTTCCCCCTCTCACCAGTAAGTAGGCAGCAGGGATAATTCAAATGGGAGAAGAGAGAATGGTGTGTGGAAAAGAATATAATGTATTCTAAAAACAGTAATGGAGAGTTTTAAATTAAAATAGAAAATACAGACATATCACCATCCTATATGAACTCCAAGATGTCATTCTTCACTACACAAAAATCTTAGTCTGGTACCGAGTACAGCTTTGCTCTTGGTGACCAGACCCAGTGTGAACCACACGTAAGATATCTACGTGGTCTCACAGCCTGCCCTTTGTACATAGACAAAAGGTACACCTATTGTCATGCTCTCCTTTAACCAGACTCAAGGATGAAGACAGATTCACAGCTTGTTTGGTTCCAAATTTATCTATAAATGTAAAACATCATGTCAGCATCCCATCTAATAAGCTAAAAGATCAAGTATATCTATCAACTGGAAAATTCCTTTCACCAGAACGCAACCAAAACCTTTTTGTAATTTCTTCTATTCTGCACAAACTGATCACAAATCTCAGTGGCTTTGCATCTCCATACTCATGAAGCATCTTTTAATTTGTGATGTATTTGTTTGTGTGAATGCATGTGACTGTGCAGACTTCTGTGTACAGAGGAAGAGAAAATGTGGAACCACAGAGTCTCATATTTAAAAACATGGGTGTTAAAACCCACCTGAATGAATCATACAGCCCCAGAAATGGACAGAATGACTTGTAAGGAAAAAAATCCACAAAATGTCTAAAGCACAACTTTGAATCAGTTAATATGGTGTCACTTTGAGAACTGAGTTTGCATTTAATAAAATCAAATTGTTTAATTAAAGGAAGAAGCATATATTGCCTTATTTTTGTAATAAACTTGGGGGAAAAAAAAAGAAACAGGAACTCAATCTGCAAGAAGAATGTTCCACTATTTTCTTATCATATGACAAAAAATTAAGGTCTTTTGGACTCTTAATTACAGAATTATCTCCAGGAGCTTTTTTCCTCTTAAGATATCAAAAGATATTTATTATTTAATTTAAAGTATTTTCCATGTATTTATTTTGTGCTACATTATATGTCTGTAGTATATAAAGCTACATTAATATGTCTGTTTTCACAGGTGTACACATTTGCAAACAGATGATCTAAATGAAGGTGATATTCCTTCCAGCAGGCTGTTTGCGTGCATCAATGTAATGCCAATACTTTCAGTGCGTTTTAACACTATTTTTCAGGTGCCAGTTGCAGTTTGCCATTTATACTGAAGAACAGAAGATATGAAGTACTGAAAGCAGAAGACAACAGCATTCCCTAGCATTTGGTGTCTTAAAAGGAATATTTTTAACCAGACTGTATGCATTTTGAATAATCACTTGGAATGGGAAAAGGAAAAAAAAACCAAAAGTGAGGTTACTTTGGTTTGACTTCAGTGGGGTTAAACAGAAAGTTTAACACCTCTGGATCAGGTTCTCGTCCCAACCCTTAAGGTTCACAGAATGCCCTGCCTGGGAATTAAACAGATCAGTTCTTACCTCATGCTGTTGTATATGTGCACGTCTATATTTACATAGATGTAATTGCATGTATATGTGTGTGTGTGTATATTTATATATATCATAAATATGCACAAACAACTTTCTGATTTACCACAGAACAGTAAATTGTTTTTTCAAAACAATCAAGAAACAAAATTATACCCTGCATCATACAATATTTTATATCTTATTCATAATTTTGTATATACCACACTTGGTGCCTTAAACAATACATGTGAGTTGACCTTTTTGCTCAGCTAACGCAAGAGAAAGCTGGGAATAGCATTTCTACATTTTACTATTATTTCATATGTTCAGGATATTTATAAAACATACTTTACAGGAAAATTTGGGAAAGCATTAATATTCACTTTTGCATTCAAGTAACATATTGATAGATCTTATTCATAAGTGGGCAACAAATAGTCACATACTAGATAGAAGAAGGAGTCCAGTCAGGGGCTTAAGGCAGTACTACCTGCCTTCTATAGAGGAAAAATCTTCCTGGATCAGGCCAGATGCCAGTAGCCTAGTTTTCTGTAATAATCTCCCACTCAGTAAGAAAATATCTAACTAGGCCCAAGACGTCATGCAGTGGTTTCTCAAATATTTTCAATGAAAAAAAATAATAATCCAACAAAGCAAATATCTAAAAAAGCACTTAAAGATAAATTAAACTCTATTTTCCACTCTCTCATGCTTTTCAAACACTTACTATGCCAATAAATGTTTTCTGTCATTTTTACTGGAGATTTACTGTAGATATCTTGCAATGATATAAAAAAGTTCAAGGCACTATCAATATAATCAGCTAATTGATTTGAAGATTTCTATTTTTAAAGTTCTGCTACATTCCCATTAGAAGTTAAAAACTCTGTGAAATAAAAAATCCAAACAAATGAATGAGAAACCAAATCAAACCAAACCAAGCCAAACCAAACCAAACCAAACCAACCCAACAAAACCCAAAAGAATACCTCCCCAAAAAAACTCAAAAAAACCAATCAAGCAAAGAAAAATCTCCAAAAAATCCCCAAATAAAACCAAAATAAAAACAAAATTTAAAAACAAACTCATCCAAACAAAAGCAAGTCACAGAAAGATACCTTGAGAAAGAATCATGTTTTGTAAACTAAACAGCTGCTTAAAAATATTTTCAAGTACTGTTTTCCAGATAAACCATATTCTAGCACTTCTTCATGCAAATAAGTAAACCAATCCCAGATGTTCTTCATAGGCAAAAGAAGAAGATATTAATGCAGAGCAGCAAAATCATGAAAGACCTTAAAATAAGAAAGAGTGGACAAAGTGGGTCAAATATTCCCTACAGTAAAATTCTACACCCAGCAATATTTCCACAATTGCTCAGGTTTCTTGAAAAGAAAGCTGTGCTGGACAATTAGGTTAACCTAGGTGATTCTGGATGGTGATTCTCTCTGAGAGAAAGGAAAATTCTCAATATATCTTAGGGCATTCAGTATATTTTACTAAACATGTCAGATACCTAGGAGGAAATCCTACCTCATCTGAAGTGAACGGGACCTGTTGAATGCATGGAGCCCTACAGTTAGCCCCGTAAGTCATTCACTTAAAGTCTTTCATGCTTTATGACTCAGGGGATGGGGGCACACATCAGCTTGACTTATGCTATTAAACCAGGTAGGATAATGTGTGAGGCAGAGAAAGAAGAAGAGGTTTATGGCTGTGCTGCAGCTGGCAGCCCACATTCAAGGGAAACCATTAGAAGACAACCATTCCGGTGCAATACTCCACAAATGACCTGTTGCACTCCTAGGGCCTTCTGTGACGTGTCTGACAGCTTGGGATAGAAATAAATTGGGGTAGAAGTAAACATGCTTCTCTCTCCTATTGTTTTCAAACACAGGCGCAAAATATGCCAGGCTTTGTTGAGCAATTTGCTTGTGGGGAGTTTCGCTCAATGGAGAATTCAGAAGTTGTCTTGTGGTTTGGCTGGCTAGTTCAGAGAGAAACAACCAATACTCAAAATTTATTTAAAGACATGTGGGACCTTGTCTGCACCATCTGACCAGTTCAGCAGGAGCCCTGTGTGAACCACTTAAAGAAAATCCTTTAGAACACAGTCTTTTCTCTTCCCATAATATCTCAGAATAAGACAGAACTAAAGTTCAACAATCATCTGTGATTTTTTTTCTCCCTACATTTATTTGCTTTCTTTCCCCCCTCAGTGAAATTGATAGTTTAAGAAAAGAAAATGTACAACCCTCTAATTCAAACTAGGTGTGATTTCAAAACAAAAAATCTGCTTACTTAAAGGGAGACTTGAGACATGCATTTAGGTGTCTATATACATTCAGACACATCAGAATTTACCAGAAACACAGGCAAAATCAAGCTCCTAATAAAATCATGGAAATAAAACCAAAATGGACAAAGCTTTACCACATTAATTAAATACCTCTGCTCTTTTAGAGGACTTGCATTGAAGTAACTGCTCTTCACTGCAGGTAGTAAATTTCTCTTATAATTAATATTCTGAACTGATCTGTAAGATTGTAGAATTTGCCATGCAAAGAGCATGTAGGAAATACCATAAATGTTTACCCGCATCTTCCTTTTGTTAGAGAAATGCTTCTCAGCTTTGTTGAGCTAAAGAAAAATCTAGAGGGGAGGGGAGGGGAGGG